>JAYXIM010032325.1:0-74780 GCA_037575425.1 Anastrepha fraterculus
GTAGCCAGCGATGGAAAATACTTTCAATGATTCACTTGTAACCATTTTTTCAAGTTCTATTTTCATCAAAAAAAAAAAAAAAAACAGCGAGAACTTAGTTGTGCACCTAATACAATACTAAGTAGCAAAAATCATAATAAAAAAATACTAAATAGCAAATTTGAAATGGAAAAGTTTACGAATTAAGATTTATATGACTATGGTCATGGCTATGATGCTGCACCTATTCGACTGCACCAAATTCAGGCTCTTCCTTACTTCTTTACTTGTGTTTTTTATTTTCATTTTCATTTCTATTTTTATTTTCCTTTTTATTTTTACTTTATGTTTATTTTCCCTACGCTATAGACTTGCAAATATTATTGCCTTATACAGGCAGTCTTTTTTGAAGTTTCCTATCCCATTGCCTTAATAATCGGTTGATTACTTTTATTTTCACCGAACGAGTTTGGCATTCCGCTCAACAAAACTAGCGCCTACACGCGTCTGCTATAATAATTACTTAACAGAGTAACGCAGCCTATCTTGGGGACAAGCATAAATTCTATACAAATTCTGTACTTTATTTACATTAATTTGCATACGAATCACGAACAGCGGAGGCACAGACACCCAAACGACTGCAAGCAATGAGAATCGGTTCTGGGCTAAAACTTGTCATTTCAAGGGCAAAGTCAAGGGAAGTCATGAAATGATGAAGAATGATTAAATATGATTTTTAGCTAAAAAAAAGTATTTTGCGAACTGCTATTTACTTCAGCTCATTTATTAATGAGTACTTGCGAATTTCGCGCTCTAAAAAATCCATTAAAAACAGCAAATTTTTGTATGAGTATGGCAATTTTCGAGGTTAACAGCAGATCATTTTATGGTGCACACACAAATTAGCATACAGAGTGTGGCTAATAAGTAACGAAACTGACGTTGTAAAGCATTTGGTTTTCAAGGCCACTGATTCGTGTGCAACTGCCCGTCATAGATTTTGTTCACGTTACAATATTCGATGTTTACGTGATGCTCCCAGTGAAGATTTGATTCGTTTATGGACGCGAAGGTGCCGGAGAGCAAGTTCGGTGGCCAACAGCCACGGTCGGGGTCCAGCCTGACATCGAGAGCAAATGAGAATGTTGAACTCGTTGTTATAAGTTTGCCCGATAATTCGCGTCAGAACATGCGCCAGAGTGTGGCTGCACTGGGAGTTCCAAGAAATATTGTGTGTGAAATACTGAGGAAGTATCTTAGACTGCACTCCTTCAAAATTCGGTTCACAATTTGCATACAAATTTCTGCGAGAGAATGTTGGAGCGATTTCGACACTATCTTTTGGTGTGATGAAGCCCGTTTTCATATAAACGCAAGTGTAAATAAGCAAAATTGCCATTGTTGGTCATCTAAAGTACAAAACTCACTATTAAAGCATCAACAGCCACTTCACAGCCGCAATTTCGATGGACGGTGTCTCTTATCGACGTAGGCTGAACGATTATTTTTTGTCAAAAATAAGGGGACACCCTTCCTTCAGTGCACACACATGGCTTCAGCAAGTTGCCGCCACGTCATACACGGCCAGAGAGTCAATGGCGATACTACGGGACTTCTTCCCTAACAAATTGATAAGCCGGTTCGGTAATACATCCTGGCCACCCTGGTTGCCCGATCTTACCCTTATGGACTTTTTTTGGGAGAATACCTTAAAAGTAAAGTCTATGAAACAAACGTTGTGATCATCTCAGCACTAAAAACGCAGTGATTGACATCACTTCTCCAGCAAGTGGCATGGAGTATGGAGCTTTTCATTACAAATGCTGTCAACGAATACACTGTACATTCAATACTACATGAACATTTGTTCACTAAAAAGGTTTATTCACGTTTGATATGCCATTATTTATTAATTCCTCAGCCATAAAGACAGGAGTTGTTTGACTCGAAAATTTATTAAAACCCATAGAAAAGTTTATTGAGCTCATTATTGTTTGAGTGGCTGCCTTTTGGACTGGACAACCCATAGTTGTTTCGGTAATTTGAGTTTCTAAGCGTGCTATTTCCTATAGCCACTTCGCTGTGTCTAGGAAGAGGATACATAAATTCGAAGCATAAAACTTCTTCAAAGTTTTTGAAGAATGATTTGTTAAGAGCTCATGAGCTTGCTCTTGATAACCTGTTGCAAAGGTTGTGAAGGGGAGTTTCTCGTCCACTTTTCTTATCCACTTTTCTACAATTGCGGCATAAACTGTTGAACCTCGCCGCTTGTGCCTCTAACTCCTACTCTCCTAAGTTTTGAGATGTTGTGTTGTCCGTACCCCCACAGTTTTTAGATCTTTGATATGTTATAGTCAGGCCATGTCTTCGTGAACCAATTACAGGTTGGCCATCTCTTCCATCGTCTACGAGCAATGCTGCAATGAGGCTTTAGTTACACCTTAATCCGGCTGAAGGCAACTTCTGCTAGTTCCGCTTCGACCGAGCTTAAGTAGGACTCTAGCCTAGCAAACTCATTTGCCTGTTCGAGGTTGGCCATCTCTTCCATCGTCTACGAGCAATGCTGCAATGAGGCTTTAGATACACCTTAATCCGGCTGAAGGCACCTTCTGCTAGTTCCGCTTCCACCGAGCTTAAGTAGGACTCTAGCCTAGCAAACTCATTCGCCTTTTCGATACGTTCTATGCTTCTGTGCCCAGGAACCCATACCAGAGTCATGTCGAGGCACCGACTGAGCGGCAATATTTTTAAATAAATTTAAGTTAGTTTTGATGAAAGATATTTATTTTGAATTGACTATCCCAAAACTTATGAAGCAACTATCGTATGAAAATAAATATGCACCCTTCTCTTTCCCCGCAGCGTGCCATGCAGATCTGCTATTGTTCGAAAAAGTGTTGGAAGTACTTCTTTCTCAGTCCTGGTATCTCGCTCATAGCTTGAACGGAAGTATTCAGCTGCCAGTCTCGCTTTCTCTCTCTCACAGCTTCAGTAAACTCAAAAGTTTTTAATTTTAAATTAGAATTAATCTTACGAAAAAGATAGTAGTTACACGGTTCAAGATGTAGCGATTAAAGGGAGTGGTCTAACTTTACGATATTCTACTCGGCTAGAAGGTCCTTGTTAGACATTTCGAAATAAGCCAGCGCATTGTCTTGATGGAGAACCCATAACTGGTTTTTTCTTTTACAGTTCTGCTTGTTTCTCGATTACTATTTGACGGACTTCAGCGGTGACTACATCCTACCTACCTAAGAGCTAAACCCATAACTACCCAGTGATGATGCACAAAATCTCATGAATATCGGAAAAAAAATCAAAATTTGCTGTGAGGTTAGATTTGCGCATTCGAAGTGTTTACCTTTCCTTGAAGGTGGCTTCATTTAAGGCTCATAAGTGGAGAAAGTGTGATTAGTAACATATTATTAATATTTTAAATAATTTTGGATAATTTTCAGTGGCTTTTAATGCCTCAGTGCAAACTTTTTTGCGAGTCTCTTCCTTTTTGGCCCATGGAAACATATTTTTAGTGAAAAAAAAATAACAACTCTACTGCTTACGAAACCTGTGGCTATATTGATATGTCTACAGAAGCGTGAGGCACTGCATTCGAAAGAGAAAGCTTCACGCTAAGCAGCTGGCGGTCGCTAGCATTCGCCGCACGCGTATTTCACCCTACGAGCGTCAATCGCCTTATACAACAGCCACTCCTCGTATTCTTGCAAGAATTGAAATTGAAGCGCTTCATTCACTCACTAAATGAGTTTAATTAACATTTTGCCAAGTCATAGGCGGCAGAGGACGTCGAATGTGCAATAGCGGATAAATGCGTTCAACAGAGTTGCAATGAAGAAAATATGGAAAGTAGTGTGCGCGGTATTGGTGGGCGTTTAATTGAAACGACGCAACGATCGAGGATTGAGGAAATACGCCTAATGCGTCTTGGAATGCGAGCGGGCAGACCAAATCGGGTAAATTCGATGCGCCAAAGAATCGACTGTGGCAGCCAACCGGCACTCAAGTCGCCGCCCACGCTACTTACAACATGTATACACACACACACATCTGTATGCATAAGAGGCGCCGCGAACAAAGAACGCAAAGAGGAAATGAATGCATTAGTGAATGTTTAAGCCTTGACTACAATGACGTTGTTACAGTAGCAGTAACGGGTAGCAACAAGTACAGTTTGTGTGAAAAGTTGCTGGAATACATTTTTGTTTTTGTTTTTTTCTTTCTTATTTTTTGCTGAGTGTAGTAGCGAATGCGTTGACACCGTAATAAAAGTCATAGAAAGTCCGCAAGCGATTGCCGTCAAAAGCGGTTAAATACGCTCATGCTACTCATATTACACACACATACATGCATACATATGCACATACCGCTCCTGCCATGCCCCGAACGCTCTTCACGGCACACAACTCTTCGTCTAACATTTGCGGTTGAATTTAGGGCGTTGCCGCTTTCTTCTGCTTCATTGCTTTTGCATCATTTTTTTTTTTTGAATTTTTTCTCATTTGAAACATGAAATCCGATGCAACGCGGTGAATGGTAAAAGAAAATAACCGATAAAAATTGCCAAGCGAAATCAATCTGCATGCGAAGCGGCGAGGAGGCGGCAACGGATGGGTGCATAAGCAGAAGCGAAGCAAATGCCAGTACGTACGAGCGGCAGGCATGATTTGAGGTGTGGTTGCTTAAGTAGCATTTGCTTGCAACACGCGACCACCGATTGTTTAAGTTGTGCAACATGTTATACTAACTAGTGGATGCATTTGGGCAAATGACGACTTGAACAAGCCCCAAGCGTGACTAGGCAGAAAACTGTCTAAGCCAAAAGCCGGTAAAGTGTTGGCGCAACGAAAAGTAGCCGGCAAACAAATAAAAAAATATGGGGAAAAAAATGCCGGTAAGTGCTTAAACCGGTTAAACGGCAGAGAGACTAGAAGCAGGTAGTTTGGCGGTCAACGCCGAAATTATGTAGAAGGGAACATAAAAATGTATTGAGGAAATGAAAAAAACGAGTTTAATCAATGTTGTTGGCAGATTAAACTAAAAGAAATCAGCAACTGAATAAGTAACTGCTAAAGATGAGAAAAAATAAAAAGAACATTTAATTTGTGCGGCTAAATTGGAAGAGGGATGTTCTAGTGAGGCAGCAATAAGCAGAATTATTGGAGAAAAACTAAAAATTCAGTTCAAAAATGGCCGGTTCCACGATACCGGTTTGGGATACGAAGACAATAAACAAAATGCTTTAAGGGGCTAGGCAACTGTGGCGGAGGAAGGAGTAAGTAAATTGTGAAGAGGGAATGGTCCATTTTTAAGAGGACATGATGGCCGCCGTAGTTTGTTTGTTTGTTAACAGTAATAGTAGCCCCGCCAGTGTCGGGCATATTACCGGTCGTATTCGTCTAGCTCATCTAGGGGTACGCCCAGGAAACATGCTGTTTCGACGGGATGGGTCCAGAGGGAGAGGGGTGTTAGATGAGTCGGTTTTAGGGGGCATGTGGAAAGGTGGTTAGTGTCGTGCCGGATATATGTTTGGTATGTCGGGATCGATTCTGGATAAGTAGGAGTTTAACCTGCTACAATATCCAGAACGTAATTGTACCAGTGTTACAGGTGTCTCACGAGGAAGCTGGAGCTCTTCGTCTGCAATAGGTGGTGGTTGGACTCCAATTACGGCATTCACAGGACGGGAGCTTAAGAAGGTGGGGACGGTCTCCCGGTGAATGTCGTTTATTGACTGTCTAAACACTGTTAGGTCCAGTAGATTTCGGACAGTTTTGTCCTGGATTTCGTCAGCGTAGTCTAAGAAATGTCTTCTGACGTGCCTGGGAGGCGGCTCGGGCTCAAGCAGGTGTCTGCAGGGGTGAAACCTGCGGTAACATCCCAGCAGGACCTGCTTGCTGAGCAGTTTGTTATGCTCCATTACGGGAAGCATTTGTGCCTCGTTGTGTAGGTGTTGAACCGGGGACATCAGGAGGCAACCGGCCGCCGTAGTCGAATGGGTTCGTTTGTGACTACCATTTGGAAGTGCACAGATTCGCAGTTTTTCGACAGTTTTCGAAAGTTTTTTCTAACAAGCGCTCCACGACAGGCAATGGCAAACCTCCGAGTGTATTTCTGCCATGAAAAAGCTTTTCATAAAAAAACAGAAAACTCGGCCGTTCGAAGTCTGCTTAAAACTGCAGGCCCTCCATTTGTGGAAAACCATTAAAACGCTCGGCCAAACATCAAATAAAGGGTGTTATGTTGTGGGTAGCTAGCGTAAAGTATAGATCAAACAATTTAAAGTTTATGCTCGTTGTCAAGGTGACATTTCACACTAAACAAATTGGTTTACTATTCTTTGTTTGCTCTACTCATTTGCGAGTTACAGGGTGTTAACACCGGAAATCAACAAAGAGAAAATTCGGTACATTTTACAGTTTTTCTTTGATAAAGGCCGAAATGATGAATGGTGTTTATGGTGCCGATACTGTAACAGCTAATTACGTGCGATTTTGGTTTCGTCGATTCCGTTCAGGCATTTTTGATGTTAAAGAAAATCTCGATAATGTCGATAAAATCACAGAAATAATCGAAGTTGAGCGTCATGTTAGTAGTCGTAGCATCGCCCAGGAGCTGAAGATCGACCATAAAACAGTTTTAAACCATTCATGCAGAAATGTAACGCAAAACTAATGAAAAAACTAAGCGAAAAAAAACACGTTTTGTTAGGTCAATAAATCGAGTATCAAAGGACTAATGATGTTGCTTCGCTCTACTGTAAAATTTTACGAAAATAAGTTAGGAGCTTTTACCGCAGCGGCCACGATGTGATACATTGTTTTAGAGGACACACAATGGAGAAATTAAACAAATTTTGGAGAATATTTCTGATGGAACAATAAAATAAACCAAAATGTTGAAAAACATTCTTTAGTGAACCTTAAATTTATTTATTAATTAGTTTTTTTCTGTGTTTTCCTTGTTCACTCCAGTCGGGAGCATAGGGCCTCGACAAGACTCAGTCTTGCGTTGGTTTCGTCAATCTATTTTGCTTACTCGCAGAGTAGGTGATTAGCCTGTCGCTACCAGTGTTGTTGTTTGTTTTACTAAGATCTAATGTTTTCTAATGAACTATTTTTTTTATTAAATATGTATTTTTTTATTATATATGCCAAAAACTATGTCTATGTAAATAATTTTTTCAAAGGAATACGAATGAAAGTTGCGGTTGTACAGCTTTTCTTCTTTTTTTAATTAAAAATTTACAAAAATAAATGTCTAAAAAACTATGTAATATATCGAAAAAATTGATTGACGTACGATGTCATTTTGCAAAAACTATAAATCTTGCGGTAGGGTGATTAATTTTGCGCCACCTTGAACTAGGTGAATATACAAATGTAGTTAAAGTTTAAATGATTTTTTCGATTTTATATACATGCATAGATTACCGTAAAAAAAATTTAATCAAAATTCACAAAAAGTTGGCAGTCGTCTTAAAAATATGTAGCTTCGAAAACGAGAAAACCATAAATATTTACAAAACTTTTCCCACCTCATGCCTTTGACTAATTAGTTTTGAAGGCATTACCGAATCTTTTAATAAAACCTAACCCTTTTAGAACTGCATAATAAGACAAGATTAGGTTGGGCGTTGGTAGCTAATTAGACATACTGCTGACAACAGATTTTTATGGATGCAGCAGAGAGGTTACTAGTATCCTTTTTCCTCAAAACCAAATAAATTTCCAAATAAGGGTTCAGGTTCCTCATATTCATGAACTTGAGATCCTCAAGTTTCTTAAAATAGTGTGTATTGAGCCGTTGAGCCCGGATAGTAGCGGCGTAATATTGTACCGTCTCCTCCTAGCCCACATCGTGGCAACTTCTGTGCGTTCTTGTGCGTTGAGAACTTATTCACGGTTGAAGTTGCAGAGCCACTCGATAGGTAGGCTCCTCACGCCAACCTGGCTACACTTTGTAGATTCATAAGAAAATACATGGACCAGGAATACTTATTGCCAGGTACTTTTATTGCAGTATCATGTAAAGCAGGTCATCAGCTTTGATTTAACCTCTGCTTGGCAATGACCTGACAACCCAAAAATTTGCGTATGGAATGTCTCAAATATCTAGTAAAGAGATCGGCGGCATTTCACAACCACTTTTGAAGCCAGTACTTTTTCTCAAGGATATTATAGCCACCTGTAGGTAAGTAAAGATCCAAAAGTCACTGTATTAGTAATAGCTATCTAGGTCTAAAAGACACCACAGTACAATAAAAAGACAGACGAAAAGAGAATGATACCCTAGTCGTGCTGAATAGTCCCCGTTCCTTTGTTATATGCAATTGCGCGACAGATGCAACGCAGTACATTGCAGGCAGGCGACACCATCTCGTTCAGACTCGGACGGACTTAAAGGTAAAACCCAGTTCAGAATATTTCTGCATCCATCCCACCAAAGCCACGGCAAGTAAACGGGTTACTTTAACCCACAAGTGAGCATGGCAGGCTGAGAGAGGCTGCAGATGGACAAAACTGATGTTACCTGTCATGTCCGACCGACTGTCGCAGATCCTCCTGTCATTAAGCAGAAGTGACTGTAGGCAGCTGGTTGGACTGATGATGGGTCACTTTCTATGGGCGAAGCACATGGCAAAGGTAGGCATCTCAGACAGTGCACTCTGCCCAGCATGTGGAGAGGAGGATGAGATGGCAGACCACTTTCTGAGCGTCTGCCCGGCCTCCGCTCGAATCAGGCTCGAAGTCCTTGGCACTGATGTGTTAAGAAGCGGCTTGGCTCTTTGGTACCACAAGATCTACTCAGATTTCTTCGGAGGTCGGGTAAATTTAAAGAAAATTAAAAAGGAAATCCGAGTGCAGTACAATGGACTTAATATTGACTGAGTGTTGTACTGGCTAGTCTGTCCCGACCGAAAAAAAACAAATTAATCTGAAATGCTTTCATTTGATTCCAAATAAAACGCGGTTAAGTCGAATGCGTACAACGGCTGAAGTCTAGCTCAAATCTTAAGACCTCCACAAAGTGTGGATCATGCGTTACTTCGTTCAGATGCACCGAAACATCATCTTGGATACAACTTCGTTTTGTACCAACACAAGGCCGGCAACAAGGCTTTCGAGGCAAAGACAATGACTTCGCTGTATCCGCTCCGGATTATGCAAAATCAATAGACTTGTCACGAATGATGGGTTTATAGTTGACTTTAGTCTACGTTCTATTACGGCGAGTAAGCTGCCGCTGTATATGAGCTGCAAAGTAGCTCACCTTCACCGGATGGTTGTTCATAGTGATACCACATAAGTGAGCATATGTCAGCCCCATAAAATGCTCCATTTAATGGAAATATTTTGCGCAAAAAAACTGAATTCTGTTAATACTCACTCCACTGCCTCTAATTAAGCGAGAGGCTTTCATTTTCAAGGACAGCAAGATGCTTTGCCTTTAATTCTAAGAATGGAAAAGATGCTCGAGGGTATACAACGTAGATAAATGACTTATATCATGGTAAAAATATTGACAAAGTCCAACTTAGCGGTAGTGGGACTCGAAACGATTATGGGGGCTCCCGATGCTGTTAGAATGAAGAGGAGGGCGTAATGATGTCTTATTTTTCTGTGACTCACCCGTAGTGGCATGTAGCGGACTTCGGGAATTGAAAAGCCTTTTTCGGAAAGTATAACTAACAAAAGCTGAGATAAGAGACTTGGGTACCGTTTTTAGGGATATTGACTAGTGTGGAAAGTGGACCAGCACCTTATCAACTCTCATATTTATTTTTTCATATACCAGCCAGCCCCTTTATGCTCAATTTCCGCCCTTAACTTCGTGCAGTGCACAACAATGTTCTGCTGGCAATGCGCCCAGTAAGTCATCATGTAACTTTGCCTATTCTTTGTTTTTTTGTTTTTATAAATTACGGTTGCGCATAACAGTGGAATTTTCGAAATTTCCGATTGCAAATGTCAGCTGTGTTTCGAATACGAAAGTCGATGTAATTTAGTTGAAATTGCTGCAAGATAACACAGAAAAAAGTGAGCAAAAAGAACCACAAAAGAAGCGTTCGCAAAGCACCCAGATATGCCTGATTTCGCAAAAGAAAAATATGCATAAAAAACAGAAATGAATTTAATTTAAATCACTACACAATAAAAGTCAATTTAGCATTGCAAATTGCTGCTAATTCAATTTGTCTACTCATCGTCTCTCGTTGGTTTGTTGATGCATTTAATTGAATTTATTTTTATTTTTGCGGTTTTTTGTTAAATTTAAATTGTTACACACACACACACACACGTACGAAGAACCGATTCATTGTTGAAACTATTTCGATTTATTTTTGTTTTTTTGTCTAATCTTAATTTTGTATGCGCTGTTTATTACAATTTGGCATATGTTTTGTGGCTATTGTTGTTTTTGGCGGCATTGATTGAATCTAATACAGTGCTAATGGGCGTATTAATTGATTGTGGACGGGACCTATGTGAACATCTCTGAGCTTTTTGAGTTTTTCATTCTATGGATTGGCAAATATGTGCATATATATAAATATGTTAGCATGAATTTCAACAAAATTAAAAAATGAATAAAATTATATTACCCAAAATACGCAACGCGAGATGCCTAGGAGATTTTAATAATCTCTGCCTGTACTGCTTTTTACTTTATATTTTCATTTTTGCATAAATCCAGATAAAAAATAGTTTACAGGCCCGAAACTACTACTCATAAATGGACCATTATACTCTACTATATTCAACGAGGCTCAGTTAAGGACAGGGTACTTTTTACCCCTTGCATCAACGATATCGACACGTAACCCTAGGCCGGAGGCCCCTAGACATTCACATCTGCCCTTTACTTCCTCATATACTGAATTTATCCGGCTTTTCGGCTGACTGAATCCGTCTTCTATAAGGGTCTAGTAATATCCATAAACCAAAAAAAGGAAGTTTGCCTCATATGAAATTCCAGCCAAAATCCTTTTCATGAGATCTATATTTGAGTAAAATTGCAGTGCAAAGTCAGTGGCTGATTGATAAGTCATGAAATTATTGTATCCGCAAAAGACTCGGAGAAGTGATCATATAAATAATTGGCGCTAACACCCTTTCTGGGTGTTTGGTCGAACTCATCCTCCTATTTTGTCCTTTCACAAATGGACTCCGATTCCGAATAGCAAATATTTTTTATGAGGACCATGATTTCATGACAGAAATACACACGAAGATTTACTATTTCCTGCCGAGGGGCGACCGCTATTAGAAAAAACGTTTTCTAGAAAATGGTGTTTTCATGCCCGGTGTTGCGAACCTTTACACTTCCGAATGCTAGTCACGCATCAACCCATTCGGCTATAGCAACCGTAAATGCTTATACTCGTACATCTACATAATTACGTCGCCGGACAAACTTTCTACTTGCAGCTATACTCACGAGGAAACCCGAAAAACTGTCAGTTTTGTTAAGGCTTTTAGATACAAAAACCACCGTTAAGCATGCCTATGCTGACGAGGTCAATGCAATATTGCCCTGTGACTTCTTGGCGCCTGCAATTTCGTATCGCTGAATTTCAAAATTGCGGGCTCAATGTCGCGAATACATTTGAAAAAGAAATTGCTTGATTTTTATGAAACTTGATATTCAATGGTATTTGGGTCGCTGATTACGAACTCGAAATTAGTTTTTAAAAATTGAAATTGCATAAATATGCATATTCTGCGGTGTCAGTGGGGCAAGAAAATTCACGGAGCACCGAAAGCACCATAGTCGTTTGCAAATCTGTCGAAATCGATCCCAACAAAAGATGCAGTATAAAATCCAGTTGCATTAAGGTCTCCTAAGCAGTAAAACCTTTTTACCATTTCAGTGCTTATTTGAAGCTGATCACCCATATCTTTTTAGTTCATTCGCAAGGGATCACTGTTGCACGATTTTTTTTTTGTTCTACTCGTGTTTTGAAGTACAGAAATTTTGGGGTTAAATCAAGTCATTAGTCTAAAAGCTAAAAAGGGATCCCGATGCCGATAGACATTTGTAAATGTAGATTTAACGAATCGAGTCTTACAAGTGCAATCGAGACGGACCTATGAACCGGCTTGTGTTGTATACGAGCTTTAACAATAGTCATATTTGGCCACTTTATATGAAAGATGATACAACATTTTGCCTTTTCTTTTCGACAGATGCATTTGTATCTAAGATAATCTAAGAAACGTACATTCATTTTCAGTAGATAACAGGTGGAAATATATTTTATTTACAATTTAAAATAAAGAAGGCCTGGCCAGACTCATTAGCAGCAGCTGCAGAGATGAACTGGTAGAACATTACCCTTGTAATTGTCTTGCTCGGGCAACTACGAGTTCTTCTTCAAATGTCTAGCGGATGATTTGATACTTTCGCACGCAGTAGGTATTTCGAGTTTTATCAGACAAATTTATACTTTTACCCGGCAGGCTAAGCAGGAGCGAAGTTGAAGCTTTCTCCAATGCAATATCTGAACTTTCCAGCCAGGGTAAGTGGGCGCTCACATACGTCGTTCTTTCGACAGTGGATTTTACTTTACCGGAACGACACGGATTTATGTCCGCACAACCACTGTTACTTTAGCAGGTTTATTCAAACATTTTTGGGTAATGCTTTATGTTGTTACAATAACAACAGTTTCCACGGCAGCCACCCAACCTAACCTAACTTCTTACATAGCAAAATTTTTGGCAACCTAGTTTTGAAATCAGCTAAATTTATGTTTAGAGAGCACTCTGAATTAGATGAAAGGAAAATTATCTAAAACTCCTTAGTGGAAATAAAGATTTTTTCTAAAACATTTTTTTTTATTTTTTATTTTGTCATTTATTTATTAAAATATAATTAAAATTATAGATTATCTTTTTAAAATTTATTTAATTTCGATAGGCCAATATTTAGCTATCTATGTGCATTCTTTAAAATTTAATTATAAATAACTGCATTTATCAGTTTTGCGTCGAATGTCTGTCAATCATAAACCACTTTATTTTCAGATGGTGATTTCATATCGCTTATTGTATAATCACTAATTTTGTATAAAAGCTCGTTTAAGTGATAGTAAACCAATCTTCTTAAATAATAATTAGCACGCGTTTTTTGCTCAAAACAAAATGTAATCTTATAAAACACAAATTTCGCTGCTCCATTTTTTTAATAGAAACTTACTCAATTCTGCATTTTAGTTATGATTTCTAAAAAAATTCGAACTTACTCGTTTTGTCCCTGAAACAGTTTTGCGATTGCACTCGTTTCACGTTCACGCGCCCACTGCACAAAAATGCGTGCGACGATTTTCAATCTAGCTACCTTTTCTACCTTTGGCGAATATAATTTTCTTCTTCTTTTGACAATGGATCGCTTGATTAGATTCGCTTGATTACGAGTATCGAAATTACAATTACAATTTGCACAATCACTTTTTTTGTCCACGTATGGTTGGTGTAAGCTTTTTATACATTTCGAATTGACATCAATTTCAAATGAGTGCACATCCATACATGCACACATACACTCACTCACTCACTCACAATGAGCTCCTCTCCTTTTATTGTTTCAAGTTGTTTTTTTGAAAAGTTAATTTTCAATTTTATTTGCCTTCGAACACTTTCTCGATTTCGAAAATTTAAAAATAAACTTGCAAAAAATAAATTTCTTTCATTGTAATATTACATCATTAAACACTTTTTAAAATTTATTTGTATTTAAATTTAAAAATAAAAAGTATATTTAGAATTCTTGTGCTTTTTACTGTTACTAAACCCTTCCAGTCAACTCATCACTCCAGCAAATATGAGCTTTCTTAGTTTCTTGTTTTAAGTTTACTCTGCATTCTTACCTTAAATCCAAACTTTCGAAAAACGTTCACTTAATTTGCTTTAAAATTTCTTTTTAAACTAAAAAAACCGTAAAAAATTTTTAAATAATAAATTAATTTGAAACTTTTTTATCAAATGAAAATGAAGAAAGTTTTTTGAGAAGAAACGCACATTAACCGAATCCTCTGAAGCCTCTTGCTACTGCACAGCTGAACCTACGAGTGTTTCTGAACAGACTACGAAGGTTGGGTGGTGCGCTCAACGCTTAAATACGCCGAGCAGAGCGCGCAGCAGCGGCCGGCAATCAAAATGCGGGAGACTTTAAGCGCAGAGCGCGTTGCTACCGGCAAATGGCAAACAACCGGTAAAATAATTTCTGATAGGGAGCACAACATTGGAATGGCTGGGGGTGGTCGGTTAGCCGATTGAGTATGGGTTATGTCGTGGGCGATGACAATGAGAGTGAATGGGTGCGGTTCGTTGTTTGGAGCGACAAAACAATGGAAAGAGGTTTGGACGGTGATGAGTGTTGCTTTGGAGCGTGAGATACATACATATGTACCTATATTTGGAGAAACGTCGTTTTGATAGAAACTTCACCGTAGACTGAAAATGGAAAAGTGAGGAGAGTTCGAAAGTGTATGAGCACACAGTTTATTTGTTATACGGAAATTTACTTTTCTATTGTAGTGTGTCTAAAGTGGTTACTTGTATACACTTAGCGAAAATGAATCAAATGAAATAAATAAAGGAGGCAAAATGTAACTAAGTAAATAAAACAAAATTAAATTAAATTAAGCATTAAAATAAAAAAGTAAAGTAAAAAAAAAGACAACAGCAGAAGAAAAAAAGTAAAAACAAAACAAAAAAAATGTAAAAAAACAATAAAATAAAGTATAAAAAAATAAAAAATAAGCCAAATAAAATGAAGCAAAGTAAAAAAATAAATATAAAGAATAAAGTAAAATTAAGTAGAAATACAAAACATAAAAAATGAAATAAAAATAAAAGAAGTACAATACATAATAAATTAAAAAAAAATTGAATAAAAACCAGTAAAATAAATAAAAAATATGTAAAACAGAATTTAATAAAATAAAACTAAAAGTAAAAATAAAAAAAATAATAAAATACAAAATTAAAGATTTAAATAAAAAGCAATAAAGTAAATAAAAATTAAATAAAACAGAATTAAATGAAATAAAATTAAAATAAAAAGTTAGAAAAAATAAAAAAGAAATATAGAGTACAAAAAAAATTAAATTAAATTAAATAAAAATAAGTACAATAAAGCAGAAACGAGATACTAATTAATTTAATATAAATAATAAAAAAAAAAAATTAAAAAAAAAAAAAATTAAAAAATAAAATGAAATAAAATTATTTAAAGTAAAAAATAGATGAAAAATAAAATAAAAATAAGTAAAATAAAGCAAAATACGGGAATAAAAAAATTAAGTGAAAGTAAATGATGTGGATAATAAATATTTAATAACTAAATAAAAAACTTAAAAATAAAGGAAAAAATAAAATAGAATTATGTAAATTAAAAAATAGATATAAAATAAAACAAATATGTTTATATAAAAAACATTTATAAATTCGGTTAAAAATAAAATGAACTAAAAGCAAGTAAATAAAATAAAATGCCAGAAATAAAAAAATTAAGTAAAAAAAGCAAAAAAAAAAAAAATATGCAATAAAATTAATGAAATAAAAAAAGGGGTGAGCAAAAGTTTTTCTGTTAATAATATAATAATTTATAATAATAATAAAATAAAATAAAGGATAAAACATAAAAAGTAAAATAAAGGAAAATAAAGAATGCTAAAAAGAAAAACGGAAAACATATTAGATATTATAAATAAAATTAAAGGATTAAATAAAAATGAAGAATTTATTAAAGAAGAATGAATTAAAGAAAATCTAAAAATAAATAAAAAAACAAAATGAATTGAAGTAAAATGAAATAAACATAATAAAATACTAAAATTAAGTAAAAAAAGTTGAAATAAAATATATATTTTTTTTATTGGAAAGAGTAATAATTTTTCATAATTAGTAAAATAAAATAAATTAGAAATTGGGTAAGTACACATTGTTTTTGTAAATAAAATGAAGTAAAATAAAATATAAAATAATAACATTAAATAATTTAATTAAATAAAAAGTAAGATAAAATAAAAAAGAAGTGAAATAAATCTGGGAGGAACATTCTGAAATTTTTTTAATTGTATGTACCAATACAAATAACCGTTATGTGAACAAAGTTATAAGACTCCAAAGCTGGGTATAAAAATAAAATAAATTTCTTAGATACATACATACTTAGATACATACATACATACATAAGTATGTATGTATGTGTATTGAATGATGACTTGCGGATTCATGAGCTTCTGCTGTAGCGATTTTTGTTCGATCGATACTACAATACTACAAATATATTCTTATATCACACATTTATGTACATAGTAAATGTACGTCATGCTTAGAATTGATAAGAATTTCATCAGTCCTCGAAAGCAGTAAATAATGTATGCACTTTGGTTGAAGTGGAGAGTGAGTTCGTGGAGAGAATTGATTATTTGACATAGGCGAATTTCTGCAAGTCACTTCCGCCTGTTTCTCAGTTTTAGTACAGTTATTTTCATAAATAGTGATGAGCGTCTAAGGTTAACCAACAAATAAACATTTTTTTGTAGCCGCATATAAACAGTACTGTGCAAAACTCAAACAACTTTTTAGGTTAATTTGTAGATGTCAATTTTTTCTTTTGTTGAAAATGTGTAGCATAGCTAAGTAACAAATTTATGAATTTTTTTTTCTTTCTCTAGACTAGGGATCAAAAATATATTCACGGAATTAAATGAAGTTCAGTAGATCTTGTTTTGCAGTTAGTTTAATGCCCATGTAAAACATAACAATTTTTTTCTTGTTTCACTTTGAGAATCCTTTAGATCTATTAAAATTTGTATTCGCATATGCAATTTAAGTATTAAAATTTTCAAAAATTAATTTATCATCTGCTGATAACGATCGAAGTCCTACTGATGGTGTAATAAAATAATACATATAAGAATTTAAATTCCTATTTCCAAGGGCAAAATATATATTAATATTACTATTTTTTAGAATTGATTAATGTTAGTGGCTAAATTTGTTGTAAGTTTCATTTGAATTTTGTAGGAATAACATGACAGGAATACATAAAACAAGAATCATAATTTTCCCAGTTCACTTCTAGCCACAGTTTTGGCTGCTCCTTCCTTTTAATTCTGTTATAAGTTAAGTCCGTTATTGATATGAAATAACAATACTTGTCTTAATGCAGTTAGTTTTATTTAAACATGTAAATATAAAAAAAAAAAATTAAATTTTCATTCGAAATGATCACCATTTGCCTTTACATAAGTCTTCAAACGATTAGGCCATTCAGCAGTTCCAAAACGCACAGTTACCATGGATACCGACGTCGCAGCTCAAGCCAAAGATTATTTGAGACTTTCCAAATTTCTGTTAGGTCTTCGACAGGCCTATTCTGCAATTCTGACCACAAACTGTAGTTCAATGGATTCAGATCTGAACTTCCAGACGGCCAATCTTCTGCGGCTATGAAGCCAGGAATATTGTTTTTTAGCCACTGTTGGGTGGTTTTTGCCTTATGGGCTGGAATGGAACCTTGCTGGAACATCCAACGCTCTCCATTGAAGAGAGTACCGCTCAACTGCTTCATCACGCCTTCTAAGACATCCTCCTGGCACACTTTTGCCTCGGTCTTAACCCGTTTTTCGCAGAAATGAAGAGATGTTACACCTTTACAAGGCACTCCCCACTAAACCATTATGGAGGTTGCAGGGTTGCCACGCTGAACCCTTGGAACAACATTTTTTGCGTCTTTAGAAGTTTTAGCATAGATTTTGTCGTTTTGCTTGTTCGAAATTTCTTCAGAACTGAAAAATTTCTCATCTGTGAACAGCATATTTTTACGGCCGCGTGTCGCCGAAGCAGCTGCTTGCATCTGTCGAGTCTACTTTTCTTCAAGCGCCTCGTCAAAAGATGACCAATTGGACGCCGGAAAGCTTTTATGTGGAGATCATCTCTAATTAGTCTTGACATGGATCTGGTCGATACATTCATTTCCCTGGTCATGATTTTCTGCTTGCTTCGGGGATTTCTGCAAATTCTTTCTCGAACGTCTTTTACGGCTGCACTGGTTTGAACCACGCGAGGACGACCACTTCTTTTCCTGTCTGTCACTTCAAACGTTTGGGAAAAAATGATAGATCGTGCGGTAAACAAATTTCTCGAAATATTAAGCTTTTTCAGCAATTCGTAAATCTCACTTGCACTTTACCCCTACTTTTGTAATCTCTTCACTGCAATGCGATTTTCATTAGCTCTCCACTCCATTGTAAAAAAGCGAAATTTGCCACGAAGTTGAGGATCTATAATTTATGAGTAGACAATACATACGAACAAAAGCAAAAAATAACGGAACTTTTTTCTGCGAATTTGTTCTCGCCATATGATTCCATTCAATACGAGGAATTGTAATTAAGGTAAAGGGAGTTTCTTAACCCTTTCCGATCCAGCCCAAAGTACTTATGAAAGTTGTACAATATTTGGTTCACAACTTGTTTTTAATACGATTACACAAAAATCACAAAACTGCTTATGTTTTGCGCAATACTGTTTGCACTACATACATATAAAATCCCTGTTTTAGGTGTTTCACCAAGCTTTCCCTCCCACTTGTGGTGCGTGTCTTAATCGGCTGCACTAAGCTACCTGCAAATTGATTTTATGAGAAACTTTTTTATGGCAGAAATGCACTCAGAGATTTGCCTTAGCCTTCTAGAGACGACAACTACTAAAACAAACCTTTTCACGTTTGATGCTTCGTGCACCTATTGGTCACAGAATACGGGACCAATCCAATGCTAGCCATACTCGGCTGCTGTGAACGGAGTAAGTAATGCTCACATCTCACATCTTAACTTTTCAACGGCAGCGTTCCAGCAAATATTGACGAGATTGTGAGTGCAGTTAAACAATATTTCCAATCTACAATGTCATCCAGGTACAAATCCTCATACAAAAATAAAAAAAAACAAAAAAAAAAACAAATATAGTTCGCAAAATAAATAAACATAACATTAGCCGTAAGTACTCGTGCTCCATTTCGTTGCTTACACTTTTAGTCGTGTTTGCTTTTGACACAATTAAAAGCCTCGACTGGCAACAGGCGAACGCGTGCCGCATTACAGTAACAATAAAAACTAAGATAACAGAAATATAATATAATAATAATAAAAATAGTATTCATAATATTTGTTTAGCGAGTATCTTGCGCTATTTAATTCGCCGTAATAGAGTCGAATGACTGTTGATGAGTAGTTGTGGGCTTCGTAATGTAAATATGTGCGTATGTACCTGGATATAAATTGATAATTCTTGTTAAAGAAATAAAAAACATCTTTACACTTAATTTTGTGAAGAAAAAAAACGACAGCTGCTATGTGTGTTTGTGAGTTTGCATGCGTTTTAATGATTAAAGGCGTAATTCCTTGCAATGGAAGAAATAAATTCTTCTCTTAGAGGACACTTTTGGCAGCCACACATTAACTTTTGAAAGTTAAAAGTTACAGGCAGAGAGATAAGTACAGGCAGAGAATAAGGGGAGAAAGTAAGGCGATGCTACTTTGGTACAAACTTTTTAGATCCCTTAATAAACCGAAGAAAGAAAGTGAACTTTCAAAAATTCATAAATTTGTCTACAACTCCGCCTGGTCAGTGAGAGGTGACACATTTTTGTTTTTGCGTACATTTTTAGGATAAATCTTCTTAGTTTGTTGGCATCATGCGCTTGCCCCATCATCGTCATCATCATCTTTGTTGCTGCCTAGTCCTTACAGAGTGAAATATGTATCTATTTTCTGGTAGTACCATCGCTGGCTAAGGGAGGGAGTACTGCAAGTATAACTGGTTTTCAGAGCAAAGGAAGTCAGATTAGAGCCCACTCTATAAATATTTAGTTAGACGTATCTACAGGTCTAGGGCTGACAGGTAAAGGGCTGGTATTCAGAGCAAAACAAATACGTTATGCTTAAAAACATAAAGCCTCTTCTATTCGCCAAGAGTTAGCAAGTGGCGTATAGATGAAGCAACTGGTACAAATGAACATAGGTTGGCAACGCGGAAAGAGAGCCGCCTTAAATTACATGTGTTGGCAAGACAGTTATACCAGTCTAATGAGCTATAGCCATACTCGATAGCGGCGAATCTTACTCGTTAACTTTGTTGTTGCTTCGCATGCAAATTTTTCGTGAAGTCAATCGTGCTTAGAGATAGCGAGCGGGGAAATGGTGAATAGAAAAGGCCTATAATTAGGTCGTGCCTAGCGTTGCCAATGAGTTTTGAAATAATTAGAGGGCTGATAAATGACTTATATTCTTGTATAATTTACACATACATTGTCTCCACTTATTCCACACGATGCATGGCGTTAAGTATTGTACTTATGTATCGCGTGTTGTTTGTTTTTTAGCTGCATGAGAACTACCGATATCGATAACTATGGTTTGACAGCTGATAATGGCAAACTGTGTTGACATTTCAGTTCAGTAAGGGTTGGCAAGTAATCATGAATCGTTGAACGCCTAACAATGGGGAAATTTATTTTGAGAAAAAAAGAAATCTGTTTGCGAAGTTCATAAAATATTTCATTTTACGTGCCGTTTACACGGTGCCGGCTTCATCGGTCCTTATTTCTTTCGAAATGAGGAAATTGGAAACAAAAATTCAGTCATAATTTAGAAACAAAAATTCTTTCCAAATGGCTGACGTTTTGTTGCCAACAACAGCTCAGCTGAACATCGACGATATTTGGTGCCAACAAGACGGCGTAACTTGCCATATAGGCCACTTAACAATCGATTTATTGCAGTATTCAAGCCACCATTGACGCCATACGGCCGGATTTATTGGTAGTAGTCAAAAATTGGTCATTCGATCGAAAAAAAATCACAATATTTTTGTATAAAAGCATATTTCTGGATATAATTGAGCCCATATCTGATGTAGTAGTCGATTTCTAAATTTTGTGAATCCATTTACTGCATTTGTAGCTGTTTAGCTTTTATAAAGGGTAGTTAAGTTTCAAGTTTTGAATAAAATACAATTTTCTTAGGAGACTATTATCATATCTCTTTATTATAATAATATTGGTATAGCTCAATTACGTGTGGAACAAAATATCGGCCAAGTGGCACCGCGGCCTTGGCGGCACACCTCCATCCGATGGTCCAAATTTTCGATGACGCTGAGGCATAATTGAGGTTCTATGCCGTTAATGTGCCGAATTATCTCATCCTTTAGCTCTTGAATTGTTGCTAGCTTATCGACGTACACATTTTCTTTCAAATAACCCCAAACAAAGAAGTCCAACGGTGTCAAATCAAATGATCTTGGTGGTCAATTGACATCGCCGCGACGTGAGATTATTCGGCCATCAAATTTTTCGCGCAAAAGAGCCATTGTTTCGTTAGCTGTGTGACAAGTGACACCGTCCTGTTGAAACCACATATTGTCCACATCCATATCGTCCAATTCGGGCCATAAAAAGTTCGTTATCATCTCACAATAGCGAACACTATTCACAGTAACTGACTGACCGGCCTCATTTTTGAAAAAATACGGCCCAATGATGCCGCCGGCCCATAAACCGCACCAAACAGTCACTATTTGTGGGTGCATTGGTTTTTCGGCAATCACTCTTGGATTATCATTCGCCCAAATGCGGCATTTCTGCTTATTGACGAATCCACTGAGGTGAAAATGTGCCTCATCACTGAAGATGATTTTCGTCGAAAATTGGTCATTCACTGTTGCCATTTCCTGCCACCATTCTGACCATTGCTCGATTGTGTATCTTTCCATGGTTCAAATTGAATTAGTCTGAAATTGAAAAATGTCAAATAAAATGCAGAAAAAAACTTGACGATTAGGTGTGGTTCTCATTCAACATCTGCCTTTGAAATTTAACCACTCTTTAGTACAACGACAACTGGAATCAGGGTAAGAAGAGGTACATTTTTTATTTGTTAACTAGTGGTCGGATGTGTATTTCCCATTTCTGGAGGTAGGATTATTCTGAATTTCCACTCTCAAATTTTCGCGAAAGAAAGAGGTTTTTTCGTTTTAAAAATATTGTTTTTATTTATTTATTTCTTGAGTTTCTTAGAACTATTCCTTAAATAAATGCAAGTCTTCAATTTTATAATAAAGTGGAAAATATTGAATTTGTATAGTACTTTATTATTCAATATATGACCAATTTGCGATAAGGAACTTTCTTAAATGAAAACAGAATTATTTTCCTTTTTGTAATTATTATTTTTTTTTATTATATTTATTGTTCTTTTTATTATTTTTACATTGGAATTCGTTAAATTATTTTAAATCAATCACCTACTGTTAATTCAAATATAACCTTCTCTACAAAAATGCTAATCTGTTTTCTCTACAAAAACTTTCCTATGAATTCTACAAAGATTTGTAGCAAAGCTTTAAGTGTAATGTGTAGAGATACAAGTTAGTTGTTGCCATTGGACGCTAGAGAGCGCTCTTCAGAGCCATAATCAACGGCGGGAAAAGTTTTTGTATTTTGTGGTATTTGTCTATTTGCTCAATAGTCAGTGGTTAATTCATATTCCCAATATTTTGGTTTTCTTGCAATAAAAAAAAAAAATTAAAAATGTTGCATAAAGAAGACTTGTACGTCAGAAACGTTATATTTTGTGGTGTTGCTCTAGTGCTACTCAGAAGGTTTGGAATTTCACACATGCACAAATTCTTATACTTGTACTGCACCGTAATAGGTCTAATTGTACCTGGGGACGAAGTAGTGGATGCATTAGCTCGAGAAGCTGCTGCCTGGTTATTAATTGGATCTTCCTTACCATGAGACATCGCACCAAAAAGAAAGGCGAATTTAGAAGCAAAGAGCTAAGGTTACGTAAGCTGGCATAAAACTCTGAGCCTACACCAGGCAAATCCTTACTACTCCCTAAA
Source organism: Anastrepha fraterculus (assembly GCA_037575425.1). NCBI lineage: Eukaryota > Metazoa > Arthropoda > Insecta > Diptera > Tephritidae > Anastrepha > Anastrepha fraterculus. The sequence goes on from JAYXIM010032325.1 coordinate 22,926, forward strand.
TACACTCAGAGAACGCTCACTGACATTCTCACAGGTAACTGCAGCCATCAGTACATGCTGGGGATATGCTCCACTGAGACCTATTCTCGAATGTGATGATAAGGCGAGAAGAAGGCTTAGATATCTCGGCCGGATGCAGCTGGAACAATGGCACATATGCTCAGACTAATCCAACTACATCTTAGCTTCATTGTGGGGCTGAGTTTGGTTGAGGTACTGTGTTGTGTAGAGGGCGCAAAAGGCGGTGAGGTCGAAGTGCACCTCATTTCCATTCATTCGTTTAATAATTCGAATTAACAAAATTACGAAATAATTTTAATAAAATAAAGAAATCTTATAAAATTTAGTTGGCATGGAAATTTGTAGAATGCCACATCGTAGGAGTTTCCCAATGCCGGATGAAGGATATAGCTCACAATTTCTCAAAAATTCGCAATTCAAAAAAAGCCGAAGACAGTTTTAGTTGTGGCGACTTTTTGTTCTAGGTGAATTAAAAAAAATTACAGAGATCCAAAAATATCCATCTTTGGCAAGTTTGAACCGAGATGCTATTTCAGAAAAAAATTTATTTCGACCTCGTATAAAAACGAGAAAAAAAAAACAAAATGTTCCAACAACAATACGAGGAGAATATAGTACTAACAAGAATAAGTCATGATTAATTCCAAAAGTTTTATTATATTTTGTTTTTAATAACACACTCAAATTCAGAGAAATCATAAAAATGAAATGTCGCGCAAACGAGCTTCTAAGTTGTAGTTTAGCAGTTCGGTCGCACCTTAACTTTATACCTGCTGCTCTTCTGCTTCTTGCTATGTACATACATTTCTATTGAAACATTGGGAACGAGACTCTGAAACTTTGTGTCTGTATTTTGAAATATATTAGGAATCGATTGAGGCTAGAAAAAAAAACGATTTTTTTACCCTCTTACAGCAGGATAAGGAGAAAGATCTCACTCAAAACGAGATCGCATATTTTATAAGTATTTATATGTAAGTTTATAACGCTGTAAATAAATTAGAAAACTGAAACAATTTGGCCCCTCTTTTGAGATTAGCTTACTATGTCCTTGGCAGTAAATTCTAACAAAAATAATAATGTTCCATTTTCCAACAATTTTATTATGATTTAGGTTATGCTAGATCACAGAGAGAGCCATTCATGCTATGGCTGCGGCGAGCGAACGTACGCTTGTTCCGCTAATACATTACTTTCTGAAAAGAGGGGTTCGAAAGTTCAATATACAGCAACAACGATAGAAGAACAAAACGGATGAATTAAGGTCTTACTCGATCAACAACCATAACAGCAATATGCGAGAGGGTAGTAACTAAGTATTTTATAAGCTAACGCTGGCGTTTTATTTCGTAACCGCCAACCTTTTTTATTTAAAGCTGCATTAAAAATGAAAATAAGATATTAAAAAAATTACGAAGTAGAAAATATAAACAAAGGGAAATAAATAAGTAAAAGAGAAACGTGGGAACTCAGGTGGACGGTAAATATAGAACAGGCACTACCACGAACAACAACATTATTGCTAAGGAGGAAAAAATGAAAGACTCAGCAACAATTAGAACTGAGCGGACTGAGTAGGCTCAGCAACAACAATACAAGGGAGTGACAGCAACAAATGTGTTTGGTGTTAATGCTAATGAAAAGGCAATATGGGAAGAGCAACAACAACAAACATATAAAAACACATAACAACACATATAAGTAATAAAAAATTGGGTATAAAAACTGAAAATTTATATCAGCAGTATGACACCGGCAGAAGATAACACGAGTGCCGCAAAGAAATGAGACAAAAAAAAGCAAAAAACAGATAAAAAGTAAAAATATTTTTGCGATATGAAGGAAAATATTATATATAGCAAAATCTTTGCTGTGTTCGAAGCGACAACTGCAATTCTTTTCACAGCAGTTCAAATTCACAAGCGCAAGTGAGTAAACGTCGCATGAACAGACGGGCAAAACTGAGTGAGATGATGCGGTAGAATGGTAGAATCGTGAGATATATCGAGACAAATGTGAATGTAGTGAGGGGGCGGTGTAGTGTGAAGGGAAAATCTGAGTGCGCAACGTGGCGAAATTTCAAGGTACAAAGTGGAAAACTTGGCTGAAAATGTGAAAGAAAGTATTAAAATGATTGACAATTGGAACTAATTTAATGTGAAATTTCAAGTTGAAAAGGTGGCTGAAATGAAAATGGAATCGGATGAAGTGAAACGAAGAGAACTAAAACGAGATGATATGATGTGAAACGAAATCAAATGAAATTATTAGAAATGAAATAAAATAAAATGAGTCGAAATGAAATGAAAATATATAAAATAAAATAATATAAAATAAAGTCAAATAAAATAAAACAAAAGCAAATGAAATAAAATAGAATAAAATAAAAGTAAACAAAATCAAATATAAATAAATAAAGTAAAATGACATGAATTAATTGGAAATATAGTGAAATAAAATCGTCTGAAATGAAATGCAATGACATGGAATGGAAGTGGAATGGTATGAATTGAAATAAAACAGATTCAAATGAACTAAAATAAAATAATTAGAAGTTAAGCTAAATAAATTAAATGATTATTTTATTTCATTTTATTTTATTTTATTTATTTTTTTGGTTTATTTTCTTATTTAATTTAATTTAGCTTAACTTCTGATTATTGTATTTCAATTCATAAAAAATAGAAATAAAATAAAATAAAAAATAATAAATAAAATAAAATAAAATAAAATAAAATAAAATAAAATAAAATAAAATAAAATGAAATGAAATGAAATGAAATGAAATGAAATGAAATGAAATGAAATGAAATGAAATGAAATGAAATGAAATGAAATGAAATGAAATGAAATGAAATGAAATGAAATGAAATAAAATAAAATAAAATACAACACATTGAAGTAAATTAAAGTAAATCAAAATAAAGTAAAATTTGACAAAATGTTACGAAATGTAATAAAACGAAATCGTCTCAAACGAAATGAAATGAGATGGAATGGAATAAAATTTAAATGGAATGGTATGAATTGAAATAAAATTAAATGAATTTGAATCAAATAATATCAATGGAATGAATTAAAATGGAATTATATTCATTGATTGAAATTCAATCAAATTCAAATAGAATTGAGATTTATTTTATTATAAAATGAACTCAGGCTGAAACTGAAACAAATAGGAACAAGCAGAAACAAAGCAATAAAATTAGTGAACATAAATAAGAACAAAATGAAATGAACGAAAGCGACTGCAGAAGATCATGGGTCGATTTCATTTCAGAGGCTTCCAATCGCTTCTTCAGACTTCCGAATGCCCTTGTTCCATGAAGCAGCGCCTCAGAATTACTTTCCGTCATTCTGAGGGAATATAAAATTCAGATCTACATAACAAATTTTATGTTTCTGCAAAATGTGTTGGATATTAAAAATTCAGATATAACCCGAACTGAGACACTTTAATTAGTATTTTTTTATCTCACTTGGTCTTGCCTGGGTCAATCTATTTGAGAGTTATGGAGCTAGCCAGATTCATACTTCGAGTTGATTGGTGCTAGATATTATGAAGACGCATGGAGAAAAAATTTCAGAAGGGGTGGCCAATATCACACCGTTAATCGGCTCTCAGCGAATTTGAAAGAAACAGCCGATTGGCTGACGTAACCGGATTCATGACAGCGGGTTGTTTACGAAAAAACGGAGATTGTGTTGGTGCTATAAGAAAAAAATCAACACAGCCTTCATTCATGTTGCTTCATTGTCGTTTGCACAACGACTGATTGGACGAGGGTGTCAAATGAGCGAGCATAATTCCGGTGCCGAGTTCCCGGTGGCGTGACAGCCGAAGTTACTCGTTTAATTTTTTTTCACCATAGCTAAAGACCCAATCTGGCATCCTTGATGAAGACCCTTTCTATGATCACTGCGCTCATGTGTTTTCAGCTGTGTGGATCCTGGTTGGGAAGGAATTCAAAGCCTCCACGTATAGATATTAGTTGGTCGAGAGTGGTGTAGTTATCACCCGTAAGACTCCTCGCTTAGTCGTCGATGGGTTACGTGCACTGAGCAAAATACATACAAAGTGCCGATGAATATGGATCGGTGCTGGGTTAAAATTTCACTGAACACCCTTAATGCATTTTTAAATCAAATATTTATAAATTTTACATATTTCTGTTGGAGCCAAGTTGCAATTCAACCATGTATAGTTTGTAAAAGTACGAAAAAATATCAACCTTGTTTTAACTTCTTTACTTCTTCTTCTTGTATTAATGCTTACTGTGACTCAAGGTTGGAGTGCCTAAAGTTCTTTTTACGAAATGGTCGTGATTGTATTTTTCCATTGCGTTTTTCCACAGAGAATTCTAACAATTTCTCCAAAAAATTTGTTATCCGTTGGAGAGCTCAACGTTTTTAAATAGAAATACGCAATAGTTTCTAAAACAGTTTTTTTAAATTTCTTGATCAACTCAAATTTTTATTTGACTGAATATCAAAAGGAAAAACAGCGGACTTTCCGTATTTCCTACTCGGAAGTCAGCAAAAAAGTGCGTGTAGCGTAGTACACATAACACAAGTGAAACTTTCAAGGCAGACAAAGAAAGAGGGAGAGGCCCGAGAGAGAGAGAGAGAGAGAAAGAATATATATGCAAATAAATTCGCAACATTTGCAGAGAATACAAATAGACAAAATTTACAAAAAAACGCAAAAATGAATAATAATACACGTGGTATATCAACTGCGTATACCATATACATATAGCGTCTGTCGCCAACGCGTTCTGCCACAGCACGCACAATACGATCTGTCGTATTCTAACTATACGTTGTTCTCTCTTGCTCTGATGTATTAGCGTGGCGTTAGAGCCGTGCGCACATAAAGCGTCTAACTCTATCACTGTAGACATAGACAAGGCACGCCCATGCGCAATACTATCTATCCTATTCTAACAATATGCCCTCTTTCGCTCTACTATAGTAATATGGCGTTAGTGCTGTACGTTTACGCGTCACTCTCTTTCTCTCTTTGTTATATTCTAACGCCTTGTATATAATGTATACGTGGTTCTCTCTTGCTCCTACAATGTGAGTAACGTCGTACGACTTAGACTAGAACTTTAGCGTAGGAGGGGGAGAAAAGACGAAGGACCGCACAAAACGAAACGTGAATAGCCTAAAGTGTATCTAAAATATATATAAGGTATATCTATCTCTCTCCTTTTCCTCTATGTTATATCTTTTTCCTCTCTCGCGGAACGAAAATGCCCAAAACGTTGCATGGTCTTGAAATTTTACTCTCCATTCTCGCTCGTCCATCGACGCCTAAGAAGTTTCACTTCAAAAGTATGTAAATAAAATTGTAACAAAACTATTAATTTAACAAAGAAGTACACACTTTGTGAGGCCTTATCTTTTAAAAAATCAATATTGACTTCGCAAGGTATTTGAAAATTTATTAGCTGCTTGATCGTAGTGAAATTTCGTTTTTCCCTTATCGGTTACTAATACATACATACGTATGTATGTAGACTGACAATAGCGCCTAATTATCTTTGAAATTTATTACGGGTTTGAGTCTACTTATAAATACACTTTTTGTCATTTACTTTGAAGTTTTCAGTCACGCAGCTGAGAAACGTGTTTAGTGCGTTTTTTTGCGGAGCTGGAATTCCTGACTAATCATTTGTTAAGAAAACATTTGTATTTGTGTGGCAGGTGTTTGGAATAGCGAAGTTGTGCAAAAGTTTTGGGGAAAAATATAAAACTAAAGAAAAAAGTATACAAAACTGTATTAATAGTCTTAAATGTGGGAAATCAGTGGCGGTGCAAGCCATTGAATTTTTCGACTCCAACTTTTTGTTCTAAAGCTCGTATTTAGATTTTAATACCAATAAGCAAGTCAAGTGCGAGATTGCATTCACTTTTTTATCGCTAGCTTATCAATGAAAAGGAATAAAGTCATAAATTATAAGCATTTCAGGAAAGGCTGTACAAGAAAAAAAAGAGTAATAGTAATAAAATAATAAAAGAATATATGCGTGAGGGGATTTTTATTTGGAAATTTTATTTATCAGTATTTTTTTAACTACATGGGTTAATAAGTATGACTAAGTACCTAAAATATTTTAATTTTGCTTAGTAAAAAAATTCATCAAATATTTTATACATTTAATAATAATAGCAATAAAAAAGGCGCTAGCACCAAGCAGTGCCATTTATACCACGAAACACAGGTTACTTAGTCCAGCCATAAGTTCTGTTACAAGTTAACTCCTTTATATAATAGATATGAAATTATAATAATTTTTTTTAATGAAGTTATATATACACATATATATAATTGGCGCGTACACTCTTTTCGGGTGCTTGGCCGAACTCCTACTCCTATTTGGGGTGTACGTCTTGATGTTGTTCCACAAATGGAGGGACCTACAGTTTCAAGCCGACTCCGAACAGCAGGCATTTTTTTATGAGGAGCTTTTTCATGGCAGAAATATATTCGGAGGTTTGCCATTTGCCTGCCGATCGGGGCGACCGCTATTAGAAAAAACTTTTTCTTCATTTTAATCTTTCACCGAGATTCGCAATTACGTTCTCTCTGAATTCCGAATGGTAGTCACGCACCAACCCATTCGGCTATGGCGGCCGTGCTCCTTTTATATTAATAAATAACAATTTATTGTTATTTTTATTAAAAAATAAAAATGTTTTGTAAACTTAATTTTATAAGATTGATGGGATTTGGGTTGGCGCACTGCTTCAGGCTGCCGAAGAAAAGAGCATCCAGTCACCTTAATCCAAACACTGATATTCTACAGAGAAAGTGCACAACAGTCTTCTTCTGTGAAATATTCCCACAGCTTCTGCAATGGAGGTTAAATGGTAAACCTAGCTTCTCCGCGTGTGAGTCGATCGTCCAATGCCCGGTAAACATAGCTACGAGTTGGACTTTCTGAGCCATCCTTCTACTGTACTGGGGCCAAAGGGTTTCCGAAATAGCTCACGAAGAAATGGCGCTTCATCTTTTCTCTGCTTTTCTGAAAAATAAGTTGTGCGATTCCCCTTCAATAACAGTCAGGGGGATGCCAATAATCGGGCAGGAGGTCTCTGAGACTAATTCAGTCCTCTTCCTGGCAAGCTCATCAGATCAGAGAAATGTTACCTGCACATCCAAGAGATTTGACCTCCTCTTTACAGGAGTTGACTAATTTGGATCTGCAGCATGGCGGCGTCAGAGTTTTGATTGTATCTTGACTATCGGAGAAAATTTTAATATCTCCCTGACTTCCAGGTTCTCTACACATTTCGCTTGCCCGCAGGATCCCAAAGACTTCTGAAAAGCATTAGCAGTATTCGGAAATTTTAAGGAGATAGACAAATTGTCTAATTTAGAGAAAACCACTGCTGCGACTCCCCACTCCATCTTGGAGCCTTCAGTGAAGACGTAGATGGATTTTCGGTGTAGATTTTCCCCTTGTTTCAATCTTGCCTATTTGGAAAGATTGCTCAAATTCGTAAAAAGTAAAAAAGAAAAAATAAAACTTATGAGCGAGTTCGCTATTTAATTGACACATTTCTTGAGATTACACTTTTACCGATCGTCCGAGATTGTGTTGGTGCTATAAGAAAATAAAATCAACACATTCCTCATTCATGTTGCTTCGTTGTCGTTTGAACAACGACTGATTGGACGAGTGTGTGAAATGAGCGAGCAGAATTCTGCTGCCGAGTCTCCAGTGACGTGGCAGCCAAAGTTACTCGCTCAATTGCGTTTTTCACCATAGCATATCAGCTATGGTAATCCATCATCCTTGATAAAGACCCTTTCTATGATTAGTGTCAATAGATCAAATGTTTGACCAACTGTGTGGTGCCGGGCTCAATCTTGCTGGAACCGCATATCATTAATATTAAGTCCTTTCAATTCTGTTAAAAAATAGTTGTCCGAACTCCATAGATCATACGAGTAGCATGGCGATGATTTTCATCGATTAAAACAATAAGTTCAATCGCAGCTTTGCCATGAAGTGAAGCACTTACTGACTCTTTTCTGGATAGAATCATAAATCCGATCACTGGGTGTGTATGCAATGGAGTGTCTTGTAGCAAAATGGGCTTGTGTATCTTCCATAAAGCATACTTTTCTGTAATAATTTAACAAAGCCATTAGTTCGAAAGGAGTTTTATTTTATTTATGAAGAATATTTTTCCTGCTTCAAATGAACCAGTGACTTCACTTCTTAATTTGATATAATTTTGTTGGGGTGTAGGCTTAGACTTTTGCGCAAATATCGCCACAAAGAGAACTGAGATATTTTGAATTCCTATTAAAATCATCAACTCGGTATAAAGGTTGTCAGTTCTTTCGCAACTTGTTTCATATCGTTCATGTTACCGTGGCATTCAGAAGATGAATATGAGACATGGAAGAGGAAGAGAGATATTGTGAGGAAGTGGTAGAAAGTGGTTCCCATTGAACTATTGAGCTCGAGTTACTCTTTCCTGATCTCTTGTTAACATTGTTGACAGTATTTATGTAGGTTGCTTTGTGGGCAAAGTCCTTCAAAACTTTAACTCTATTCGTTTTATCTTTGCCTTCTTCTCTATACCATATTGAAGAAAATAGTGCTGCAGTAAATGCTTATTCACTAACAGCATTGAGGCTAACGATATTTCGACTGACTAAAGCCAACACATTTGATAAGATTAAAATTTTACGCATACAGGTATTCATCGTTTCTTCGAACATATTGGTGATTTTTTGGTTGATTTGTAAGCAAGAAATAAAAAATTTGCTTTAAAAAACGTAGTAACGAAAAAACTGAAACAAGGTAGAAAAAAATCAGCCGCGATATTTGAGTAAAAAATTATAATAAAAAAAAAGTTTTTCGGTACGTGTACACGTACGATTTGACGTCACTGTGGGACAGCAAATATACAAAAAATTCGGCTGAATGTCTCGTGCATTGCGCAAATTGATAAGTAAAATTAAAAAAAAATAGAAATAAACAATGTTGAAAATTTAGGTAAAACAACTAAAAACGTCCACTGCAATAACTTAAATAACTTGTCAAGCTGAAAACAAAGAAAACCGGGAATTAAAGAAGAATCGTAAAGAAAAGTACACTAATGAGTATGGAGTGCAATAAAAAATTATTGAAAACGTTTTATACTACTTACTTGTATATAAAAATTAATATAGGCATGCGAAGTCAAGTTAATTGTAAATAAGTAGTAAAGGAAAAGGCGCAAGAGAGAGAGGAAATATGCATGTGCAGAGAGTTGTTTATGTAGACAAGGGCTAATACTCGTATTTACTATATATCGTTAAGTAAATGGGCGTCAGAAGAGCTTAAATCGTCGATTGAGGTATTTTTTTGTTTTGAGAAATCGCAATTTCTGCTAGCCTACATTTATTACTATGCTGGGGCGAGTGTGCAAGTGTGTTTGTGTGAGAGTACGCGCTTCTAACAAATTTATAATATTGTTCTCTTTGTTGTTTTTGTTTATCTTTATTTCATTTGGACATTTTAAATAATACTCGGCGTATTACCAATTTGTACAGTTGTTGTAGACAAACTCGACAATGCTTAAAAACACCTACTAAGTATCGAATGTGTGCATGTGGGTGTGCATATGCGGACACGAATGTGAGTATAATGAGCTGACTCTGCCTGGCACTGCTGTGCTAGTTAGTCAAGATGTGCACACGGGGTTTATTGGTTAGTTAGTTACTTAGTGGCTTGTCGGTTGTTCGATTGTAAGCAAAAAATTTAAATGTTTTAATTACTCTGATATTCTGCTCGGTGCGTTGCGCGAAAAGTGTGTTATTGTTTTTGAGTGCTGAAAACACAGAGTGTGCATAATGGGTTGATTTTAGTTGTCTTGAAATGTAGAGTCTACAGACAAAAGAAAAAAATTGGTAAAATTGCACTTACTTGAAAGAATAAATAAAAACAAAAGATCAATAAAGAATCCGAAAATAAATAGAAATTACAAATTAAAATAAAATAAAATAAAATAAACTCAAGTAAAATAAAAAAAAGAAGGAACAAAGTAAAGGTGAAATAAAAAAAAACGAATACAATAAATTAAAAAATATAGTACAGCAATTATAAAATTAAGTAAAATGAAAGAATTTAAATTAAAAAATAATGATAATAAAAAGTAAACGCCAAATTAATACGAAGTAAAAACAATAAAGTGAAGTAAAAAATTCAGTAAGGAAAAAAACATAAAATTAATGAATATAAGACAAAATAGAGCAATAAGAATAAAAAATTAAAAAATAAGGAAATTAAATGGCAACAAAATTGAATAAAATAGAACATGAAAAAATTAGTAGCTCAAACTTAACCTTAATAAAAAAATAAAAAACAAATCTATATAAAATCAAATAAAATAAAATAGAATACAAAATTTAAAAAGAAAACGATAAATAAAAACTAAATAACTAAAAAGTATAAATGAAATTAAAACAATTGAATTAAAATAAAAAAGTAAATAAAATAAATTAAGTAAGAAAGTGAAAAAACAAAATAAAATAAATTAGTATTAAATAAAAAAAAAACAACAATTAGAATCAAAAAATGAAAAAACGGAATTTAAATGGCAGCTACATCAAATAAAATACAAAATGAAAAAAAATTATAGCTTAAACTAAAAAAGGCTTAAATATAAAAAAAATAAATAAATAAATAATATTTAACTAAATAAAATGAAATAGAATACAAAATTTAAAAAATAAACAATAAATAACAACTACAACAAAACGTAACATAAAGTTTAAATGAAATCAAACCATTTGATTTAAAGTAAGAATAAAATAAAATAAATAAATTAAAATAATTTGAAATTAAAAGTAACAACAAAATTAGAATGAAATAAAAAATAATTATAAAGTAAAGTAAAAAATTTAGTAAATAAAAATAAAAATATATTAATATGACAAAAAGTGCCTGTAGCGTAGTACACATAACAGAAGTAAAACGTTCAAGACAGACAAAGAAATAGGGAGAAACCAGAGAGAGAACGAGAGAGAGAGAGAGAGAGAGAAAGAATATATATCTAAATAAATTCACGACATTTCCAGAGAATACAAATAGGCAAAATTTACAAAACACGGAGAAGGGTCGACTGGTGTAGGTAAACGTCAGGTTTATCACCGCGCACAAACGCCGAGCGATTCCACCGCACAAGCAGCGATTCCAGGGCAATACCAATAAATCCGACGCCGGAATGGATAACACTTTATAGTACGCACAAGTACTATCTAGGAAAGGGAAATAAGCGCCAAAAAGTAGGCACCAAAAAAACGCCAAAAAAATTGGGACGAAAACGCCCCAAACAGTAGGCACCAAGAAAATATAACGCCAAAAAGTAGGCACCAAAAATATATTTCCTACAAGTTTCCACCAAAAAACAAGCGTCCAAAAAGTAGGCAGTGCTATTTCTCACTAGAAATTAACAACCACAAGGAAAAACTCAGAAAAAATAGCCTAAAGTGTATTTAAGATATATATAAAGTATAGCTCTCTCCCTCCTTTTCCTCTACGTTATATCTTTTTTCTCTCTCGCGGAACGAAAATGCCCAAAACGTTGCATGGCCTTGAAATTTTACTCTCAATTCTCGCTCGTCCATCGACGCCTAAGAAGTTTCACTTCAATAAAATAAAATAAGGAAATTAAACGGAAATAACATAGAACATGAAAGAAATATAGTAAAAAAATGAGAAATTAAAGTAAAATGAAATATAATTAAAAATGCAAATTTATAAAAAACAAATACAAAATAGTGTAAAATTTAATTAGTTTCGTTTAAAATTAAAAAAATTGATTTAAAAATTTAGTAAAGTAAAAATGAAATCATATAAAATATACCAACCGAATTAAAATAAAATAAAAAATAGAGAAATCAAATGGAAATAAAATGAAATCGAAGTAAGACATGAACTAAACGTTATAGCAGAATGAAATAAAATAGTAAAAAAATAAAATATTTAATTGAAATGAAATTTAAAAAAAAGTTAAAAATAAATTAATACAAAATCATGGAAAACACTAAAATAAATAAAGAAAAAATAAATATATAAATGATAAAAAATTTAAAATAAAATTAGAAAAACTGTATATAAGTATACTGTATTAAAAAATTTAGTAAAGCAAAAATAAAATAAACGAATAAAAATAAAAATTGACACAATAAAACTATAATAAAAAAAATTATGTTAAATTAAAAATTTAGTGAAATAAAAAAAATTCAATGAAATCAAATAATACAAACTAAAATAAACGAATTTAAATAAAATAAAAAATCAAGAACTCAAATAAAATAAAATATAAACAAATTAAGCAGATAAAAGTTTGGTGAAAAAGTGATTCACTTCACAAAAATTAATAAAATTTAAAAAGAAAAACTAACAGCTTTGCCCGTTGCAGTTACGTAAAGTTTAACAGAAAAATGTTGAAGAACTCTGTTTGCAAGATGTAAATTATCAGTACGTGAACAGAAAAGCCGTATAAACGTGCAGTTTTGTGGGCAGTTTGAAGTGCTTTGAAAATTAATTTCATCTAACTCATTTTTATTGATCTATAAACTCGTTGTTGGCAAAATATTCAGAAATGTTTCCATTCATTTGCTTTGTTTACATTTGTATATGACAAAAATGAAAGGTGTTTGAAAGCTAAAAATATTTCAATAGAAACCAAAAGTGAGAGTGTAATAATGTGAGAGAGCTACAAGTTTGTGAGGGTAAACATTTTGTTAGTACGGCAAATTATTTACTAGGGGAATTTTGCAGCTCTCACGTTGTATGTTCTCGTTCTGGGATTCTTTTTCAAGTACAGGAACACTTTAAAGTATAATTTCGTAATAACTTGTAAACATTTTTTGATAAAGTTATGTAAAATAAACTGTGGGTAAAAAATACAAAATAAAGGGGGAAAAGTTCCTTAACGAATTAATAAAAAAAAATGAATTAATTAAAATACATATGGTTAAAAATTTTGTTTTATAAACACAGTGCGCTGCAAAAATATACATAAAGAAATATTAGTTTGAATTTCATATTTTGTTTTATATTTTTATATTTTACAAAAAAAACATAAAATTAGGTACATATTTACCTACAACTTGCCAACCAAATGCGTTAGCGATAATTATATTACCAAAATTTCTATTATAAACTTAAATGTAAGAACAATAAAAAAATAGAAAAAATTAAAACAAAAAGTCAGTGGATTAAAATTCATCGACATTGAAATGCACAGCCGTGACAAAAATATTAGCAAAATCTGAAAGTGTGAAACTACGACAATACGTGTAACGTCGCGCCTTAGCCGAATGTGTGAAAAGTGTGTAGAATTAACAAAACTGACAAGCACAAATACAATAACAACCGCATCCAAATCCATAAAAACAAGTGTTTGACAAATCTGTAATAATTTTCTATTTTTAGCAGCAACAATAAATGAGGAGAAACATAAACAAAAAGCTGACGAATGAAATTAATAAAAAACAATTTTAGAAAATAAAGAAATAGTGCGAGAGCGCACTATACCAGTAGTGTACATATGTAGGTATGCATGCAAGTGAGTGAGCGCTGAACAAAAATACATTAAAAAAATATTGAAAGAGAATAGAGAGCAAAAGTCAGCGTGATCAACAGTAAGCACACTCAAGAGAGAGTGCAGAAGGCGAGCAAATAGCTTCCGTTAGTGATTTCAGCTGTGTGTGCTTGTGGGTGGTACGTTAAAACCCTTATCACACTCAGTTCCATTTGAATTTTGCGCTGTCTTGCCAATTAACCCACTATCGTTACAAAACCACTCAAACTACTAGCACATGGCGGACGAGAGCAGCACCGACAGTCCGCGTCCATTTCGACGCGAACGCAATCTCAGTAATCGTAATTTCGCTAAGCGACGCTCTGCGCGACGTATCAGCGTTGAGAGTCACAGCTCAGTGGAGTCGTTTAATCTGAGTGCAGCTGAGAGGAACAACACTGCCAGCGAGGCGAGCTCAGCGCATGAGAGCAACTCCAGTGCGAGACACAATCACAGTACGGCGAGTAGCAGCGGCAGTAGTGGTTCACATTCGTTTAGCGTCGCTAGTAGCCAACTGCAGTATTCATATTCGGTACAATCGGACACGGAAAGTGCTTTTCAACGCGTTTCTACGCGTAGAATGATACCACCACCATTGCCCGTAACTGGGCCTCCCCACAGTGATGATGAGCAGGCAACGAACCATGATGGCGGTGCAGAAGATGGCGCTGCACAGCCAACGACACCCACAGATCCAGCTTTGTTGGGTGTACGACAGAAAGTGCATCGCTTCGAGACGTTGACAGCTGAGCAGCGTATTTTGTTTAAAACGGGACGTCATCAACTACGTAAGCAACAGTACAACACACATGTGGAGGCAGTTGAAGTGACAGCATCGCCTGGCTTGTGGCGAGTCTTTCCGCCTGCGCTTCGACGGCCGACACCCGAAGCGGATAGTTCGGCGGCAAGTCGCATCTCGACAACCAGCTCTTTTCACACCTCCATCGATGAGGAACGTTCAGTGGACGATGTGGATGACTTCTCCGACTATGCAGAGGATGCGCATGCTGCGCGCGCAGAGGACGACAGTATTGGTGTTGTGGCGGAAAACCTCGTGCCGGAGGAGGCGCATGAATTACGCGAGGATGTGGTGCCGTCCCCTTTGCCTGGTTATGAGCAGCCCAATGAGGGTGATCAGCTCGTTACGACGCATGCTGTTGAATCGGAAATAGTTGATTTGGGCAAAGTGGAAAATGTGCGTCGCGCTGTGAGCCATGAATATGCGACCACAATGCCGAAGAGTCGGAAGAAGACGCACGTAGTAGAAGAGGACAAAAGTGAAAACAAAGCGGGTATAGATTTTCCGAGGTAAGTGATAATTCTTTAGTAATATAGTTATGCTTGGTGCAGAGGCATTCGTTTTAGGAAAATTTTGTAGTAGCGCGAGTGCTAGTGCCCTTGAACCAATTATGCTAAAGTGCACTGAATTCTGCAAATGGAACGTGGGATAATTCCTATTTATCTTCTGTTATGACCAAATTTTAGGAAGTTCACGGAGTTACTCGTCTTACTGAGTTAGTCTTGAGGAATTTGGAAGTTTACATTGGAGAACTATTACAACAACTGTTTTATTGTTTACATTGGGAAAATAAGTGCTTATCCAAATTCTGTCGCATATAAGCCACACAGCTTCTACTGAGATTGAAATTCAAGTCGGCGTAAGATCTCGTTGTGCTACACCTTCACCATACTTTGCATCCAATGTGGGGTTAAAGTTGTCTCTCAAGTGGTCGGACCTACTGTGTTATCACGTCTTCGCAGAGCAGACAGCTTTTCCTGGCAAATCGTTTCATTACTTATCTGCCTTCGGCGTTTGCAATTGATTGCCGAGAAGCCACTCTTGTTAGAAAATTCCATTTTTTTCATATGGATGTCGAACGGAATGGTTTTCATGCATCTACTTCGTGGAGAGAACCGCCGACCACTGATCATTACTGAACATTAATTTCCTGCGAAAGCTACAGTATTTTTTGAGAGAAGTAAATGCCATGATTCATGCTAAATTAGATAGACTCCATTTGCCTTACTTCCTCTTCTCTTTGAGCGAATGATCCTAATCGTTCACTTCAAAGATAAATACAAACAAATACCAAATAAACCAACACCTTTTCTGTGCTCTAACATTTCCACACAGAGTGCACCCAATTTACATAGCCTCGATCCACACTAAAGTATTATATAATATTAAGTTTTAAGGGCTGGATCCTTCGGATTCATTATCTGATATGAACTATATCCGGTCGAAATGCTTTTACAGCTCATCACACTAATGCCTGCAGACTCGCGGGAGCAAACGAACAGAGATCCATAAATCAGGTGGAAAAAACTTGTTATATAGCGTCCAACATAATAGGAGTGGGAGACGAGCGACTTAAAGAAATTAATTTTTGTTTGTGCAAGTCTGAAGACTTTACTGTTCATTTGTCTTCTTAGTCCAAAGCAGATTTGATGGTGAGTTGCTGTGTAAGGCTAACAATTCCGGTGTTGATGCTGATTTCAAAGTAAGCGAAATCTTCTGCCACTTTCGATATACGAGATGTGCTTGTCAAAAAATATATGGTCCTCCTTCAAAATAAACCTCCTCAGATATAATATACTTGGGAGAACGCTCTTCCTATCTCCGAACGACCTCTGAACAAAAAACGCTGTGGTATGACCTGAGTTCTTCTAAAGTTGCCGAGCTTATCTCCAGAATTGTAGTAAATGTCAGTCTCAGTCTTTCTGTAAGAAAAAGTCACTAGCAGCTAAACCTGAGTAGTATGGTATTTGTCACAAGATAACGGTGTTATTTTTGGCAAAAAATTTCAGATTTTTTTAATGAACTTTCGTCGAAGTTTACTTTTGGAAATAATTTTTGAACACCCTCGTATAACTCATCAGCAGCGAGGGGAAAAAAATTTAAGATTTTTTTACGACCTTTGGTCGAAATTTTAAAACTTATCTTACTTTTTGCACACCCTCGTATAACTATCAGCAGTGAAGTGATTGACGAGACGCGAGAGCAAAAAGTTTCGGATTTTTTGACGAACTTTGGTCGAAATTTTAAAAGTTATCTTACTTTTTGAACACCCTCGTAAAACTATTAGCAGTGAAGTGCTTGTCTAGACGCGAGAGCAAACAATTTAAGATTTTTTGATGAACTTTTGCCGAAGTCTGAAAAGTTATCTTACTTTTTGCACACCCTCGTATAACTATCCGCAGTTAAGTGATTATCGAGACGCGAGATGGAAAAATTAGAAATTTTTTTTCGAACTGTGGTCGAAATTTTAAAAGTTATCTTACTTTTTGCACACCTTCGTATAACTATTAGCAGTTAAGTGCTGGTCGAGACGCGAGAGCAAAAAATGTCGGATGTTTTGATGAATTTTTGTTGAAATTTGAAAAGTTATTTTACTTTTTGCACATCCTCGTATAACTATCAGCAGTGAGTGAAGTTGTCGAGAAGCGAGGGCTCTAAATGGTTGCTGACAGAATACGAGTATACTTCACATTTTCCTCCTTCAATAGCGGGCGTTTTGGCTTCATCTAGTTTAGAGAAGTCAGTACTAAGGAAGGAGCGACTTGTGATTGCCGCGACCAATGTGTTGTTGATATCGTCTTCATACGTCAGTTATTTGTAGTGCGTGACTCAATTCAGTAATAACAGATTAAAATAATTTGATTAATGATAGGAAGCCAACGCTTCTGAAGTTTCGGTTGGAGAGTTTCGTCTCAATTTTGTTGGGTGGAATATTATCCCCCATCATTAGCACATTGGAATGCTAAAAATTCTTATTATAAAATAATTTGAATGCAGCCTTGAAACCATCGAGTATACGCTAGCATTTTCGGATCTTTCTCTTTTCGGCCGAAAGTATGAGGTATTTTTATTCCAACTACTGCTCTCTTTTTCCTGCTTTCGTAAATACAGGTTTTCTACTCTCTTATGTTTTTCTCATACTTTTTCATACTAATTAACTTTTCGGACTTGTGAAAATCCAATGACTTTCTCAGCGTTTATACGAAAAACATTATAATGTTAAATATGGTTTTTTATGAACACTCCAGCCAAAAAAAAGGCGAAAATTTTGTTTCCCTATTGCGACATGAATAATTTCACTTAACTGTATGCAAACCTAAAAATAAGTAATCAGAAGTGTTTTAAAAATATATTTTCAATATGTAGTGAAAAATATATGCCTACATACGTACATACATAGACACATATGTTTATATAAATAAACAACAGGCGTCAATGGGTTTACCAAGTGTAACTATAAACTATGGCCAGTGGCCGCAATTAAACACAAACGCTTTGTGCCCAAAACATGAAATGCTGCTTCTGTTTTTAAGGTGTTTGCAACTACACAAGTGGTTTTGGCGGTCATCGCATTACAGCAATATATATTTACAACAACAATATGACACTTAATACTTACTTTGTAGAATAGCAAAATAAAAAAATAAATAAATAAAAACATTTAAATATAAAAAAGTCAGACTAACACCCAAATTGTCGTAATGCCATATTGAGTGAAATGCTTAAACATTTGCGGCCTACATTGAGTTGGCGAACCGCTTTTGCTGAGCATAAACATTTGGTGTAATTTCGGCGTTACAGCTTTGTAGTTTATTTACAGTGGTTTTTTTTTCTCCACAGCTTTGGTAGTACTTCATATTTAGCAGCCTACTCTGCTCTGTCTGGCTGTAGTTGAAGGTAAAAAAGAGGGGAAAAACATGTTGCTCTGAATGTCTCGCAACATTGTTGCTGAAGATTGCCTTGCATTATTTATTCTTTTTAATTGGCTTGGGTATAGACAAAATTTTAAGTTTCTTTTTTCTTATAAAGCGCTAGGGTGTATTCATTATTGACGTTTGGTGGCAGTGAAAAAATTTATTAAAAAATAAATGAATAAATAATTGGCGCGTACACTTCTATTAGGTGTTCGGCCGCGCTCCTTCTCCTATTTGTGGTGTGCGACTTGATGTTGTTCCACAAATGGAAGGGAACCTACAGTTTTAAGTCGACTCCGAACAGCAGATGGAGGAGCTTTAACCACTTCGGTAGGAGTATCGACTATAGTCGACGACCACAAATGAACACGCACAGCCAAGAATAATTTTGAGTTAAATTTTCTAATTTTTCATTTATGTAAATAAAATTGCCAACATTTAGAAATAGCGTAAAAAAACATACGCTCTCTTGATTTTCATTACAAGTAATCTTCGCCTGTAATGTAAAATAAGTTTTCAGTGCTTCAAAGCTTTTCTCGTCACAGATCTGTAAAAGAGCAAAACGGATTCACTGTCGATGCACGAAGTAACATGCGAATGGTGAGTGCCCGGCTGTGGGTAAAATTTCGTGGCCAATGCGCGCCGTACCGAAGTGGTTAATAGGACATTTTTTTATGACAGAAATACCCTCGGAGGTTTGCCACTGCCTGCCGACCGGGGCGACCGCTATTAGAAAAAAAAAACGGTTTCTATTATTTTGCTGTTTTATGCAGGGACATATGAACCTACGCACTCGCGAATAGTAGTCACGCACCAACCCAGCTACGGCGACCGCTTAGAAGTGTTTAAAGTAATTTTTTACACTATTTTCAGCTTATCTGTCTCTCTGTTTGCATTGTATTTAAGGTGTTGCCAAATGATGGACGTCATCTAAGTGGTGTCATATAACAATTCACCAGACAAAAAACTGGTTAGACATGTTCGCGAGGTTTATTGTTGATATTTGTTATTGCTGTTTTTAATTTTTATTTTGTTTGGACGTGTATTTGCATGTGGCGCATTGTTTAGGTTGCGCTTGTAAACAGTATTTAGAGCTGTGGGTTGGCGCTGTGTTTGGTCATACTTTAAAGTATTAAAGTTCATAATTTAAAATGATATAAAAATTAGGAAAGGCGAGCCACAGACATTTTTGAATGCAAAGCTTCCCAAATACATATATATTTATATATGTATGTGACATTTATGGAAAATTGTCAATAAATATTGCTTTTATTATACACAGGGTGAATTTTTGTGGTACACGAATTAAACAAAAGAAATTCATACGGAATATTTTTACTTCTAGTCTCAAAACTAATTTTATGACTTAATAGTGATAATAACCACAATAACGTTTTCTGCTTACCGTATTTTTCGAGAGATATAGCGTTGGATAGTAATAATCGTCATTTTTCCAAATCACTCCTTGTAGCGGCTCACTTATGTGCTCATCAACTCGATTGCTTCACTGCGCCACAAAGCATCAGCTTGTACTGAGGCTTGCTATTACTTACGCTCTCCTTCTTCCCATTCATCTTTCCTATGCTGTAATGGTACTACAATGTACGAATGATTTTTTACACAAAAAAAAAATTAAATATGACAAAGTTTTTATAGACTATTCCTACTGCGGCTAGTATTTTTTGCGTATAATATTAATTTCGGTAAATTTGAAATTCAATAAACTCTTATAATTCCCCATAATTTTTGGAAGCATTTCGTCTGCGCGCTTTGAATATTCTCAAAAGAAAGAGGGCGGCGCAATCAAATTCGATGATCGTGGTGGCTAGCTATGTTTGTTAATTTTCGAAATCAGTCCTTCATGTTGTTGTTTTTGTAGTTGTAGTAGTAGTATAAACATTCCCCATACAAGTACGGGTTATGCTGCTGGAATGACAGCCCTTGGTCGAATATAAGTCCAGGCAATGTAGAATCGTCTGTCACGGGAATGACTGCTTCAACTCGATTGCTTTAGTGCGCCACAAAAAAATCAGATTGCTCGTAGGCTTGCTATTGCTTTCCCTCTCCTTCTTCCCCTACATCTTTCTTATGCTATATGGGTACTACAATGGACGAATTATTTGTCACGTGCAACCGAGCGCTTCTTTTTAAAGGCAATAAATAATCTTTCCAAACTAAACTTGACTTAAGTGACTTGTGGTTAGGTTGTGGTGCTTATCGCTCTAAACAGTTTGCCGAGCGAGGCACACTTAAGCAGTCGGGGTGGCCCATTGGCGCATTACTTGAGTACGCATCTCTTCGTTCTTCTTCACTTACTCACAAAGCTAATTTTTTTCCACAAGGGCTTGAGTATATCTTAGCGTTGAAATAATGAACTTAATGTCATTGCATAAGCCGGTAGAAAGGTGCAGAAGTGAAGTTTACATTTTTTTTTTGAACTTCTGGCTTGGCATTTCACATCAGAAAGTGATTAAAAGTTGTCACGTCCAATTGCAGTTGCCAATTTGTACTGTCTATTTCGAAGCTTGAAATGGAATTCGAATGCAGCGGGAATGTAGTTGTAAAGCCACTATCTGCTTTTCTCAAAGCAGCTGCATACTAAGCACCCTACGTATGCATGTACATGCATGTACGATGCATTGCTCTATCAAAATACAATAGAATTTTACAGCCAATTAAAATATGCAATCGCTTTACTTTTTTTTAAATATTTTTTAACAATACAATTGATTTACGAGTCAGGATAGTTAGTAGACCGATATAAATATGCGGAAGAGTGATGGAAAATCTGCCGATTCTTTATACATATGTACACTCTTCCGCATATTTATATCGGTCTACTAACTTTCCTGACTCGTAAATCTATGAACTCATGTACGCAGTTCCAAAGAACAAAAAATTACTGGCTCTTTTTGGAAATAACATATTAACTGTGCGTCCTCTCAGTGGAGAATTGCACTAAATTACCGGCGAGTTCTCAGCCAATAGCTTTGCAGGCATCCATAACAAATAGCAGAGAAATTTAACATTTTCCCCTTTCAATAAAAATGCTATTGAGTTTTTTGTTTGTTTTAATAACTCGGTGTGTTAAATTGGAATACAGCTTTATTATAAATAAAAAAAATTAAATTTATTAAAAAAAGAAGAATATTGTTAAAAAAATATATATTTAAACTAAAAAAAATATATTAAAAATAAAAAAATCTTGTAAAAAAATCATTGTTTTTTATAAATTATAAAAAAAGAAAAATTTGAAATAAAAAAAACATATTACGAAAAAAATTTTCTTTCACAAAAGATATTTAATATAAAAAATTTTAGAAAAAATTTATAAAAAGAAACATTTTTCTATAAATCATAATTTTGCGAAAAGAAATAAATTAAAAAAAGAACTATTTTATTTTGAATTTAAGAAAAGAAGAATTTTGTTAAAAAATATATATTTAAAATACAAAAAATATTAAATATAGAAAATCTTTTAAAAAAATAAGCTTTGTTTTTATAAATCATAAAAAAGGAAAAATTTCAAATAAAAACAACATTTCAAAAAAAAAATTTCTTTCACAAAAGACATTTAATATCAAAAAACATGTATAAAAAAAAATTGTAAAGAGAAAGGTTTTTCTATAAATCGTAATTTTGTGAAGAGAAATAAATTAAAAAAAAAATTGTTAAATTAACTAAAAAACGAAGAATTTTGTTTAATAAAAATAATTTTAAAATAAAAAAATATTAAACATAAAAAATCTTGTAAAAAAAATATATTTAAAATAAAAAAAATATTAAACATAAAAAAATCTTGTAAAAAACATAATATTTCATAATATTTTTTTTTTAAATCATAAAACAAAAAAATTTTAAGTAAAAGAAAAATTACAAAAAAAATTTTCTTTCACAAAAGATATTCAATACAAAAACAGAAACATTTTTCTATAATTCATAATTTTGTGAAAAGAAATAAATTAAAAAAAAAAATAATTACATTAACTAAAAAAAGAAGAATTTTGTTAAAAAAATATATTTAAAATAAAAAAAATATTAAATATAAAAAAATCTTGTAAAAAAGATAATATTTTTTTTAAAATCATAAAATAAAAAAATTTTAAATAAAAGAAAAATTACAAAAAAAAATTTTCTTTCACAAAAGATATTCAATACAAAAAAAGTAACATTTTTCTATGATTCATAATTTTGTGAAGAGAAATAAATTAAAAAAAAAATTATTAAATTAACTAAAAAAGAAGAATTTTGTTAAAAAAAATATATTTAAAATAAAAAAAACATTAAACATAAAAAAATCTTTCTAAAAAAATTATATATTTTTTTATAAATCATAAAATAAAAAAATTTAAAATAAAAAAAAAATTTCTTTAACAAAAGACATTCAAACAAATTTTACAAAAAAAAATTTGTAAATGAAACATTTTTCTATAAATCATAATTTTGTAAAAAGAAAATATTTCCTCTTTTGAAAAAGGTTATCTCGAAAATAATTGAAAGCATTTGAACGCATTTTTTTGTAATGCGAGTATAATACATGCAAATAAGGATGCAAAATGTTTTTCACAAAAAAAAAATTAAAAAAAAATGTTTTTCACAAAAAAACAAATTAAAAAAAATGTTTTTCCAATGATAAATAAAAACCTTTTAATACAAAAAAAGCAAATAAAAACTCAATTGTTTTGACAGAAATACAAAGTAAAAACTACAATTTGAATAAAAAAAATGTTCAGTAAAAGATGTTTTTTCAATAAGAAATATTTAGAATATGATAAAAAAAAATGGAAATTTTTAGGAGTAACTTGTGCCAAGCGCCTGCCAAGGACGTCCACATAAGACAGTTTATTTTTCTTATTGTATTTATATATTTTTGTTATTAAACTAAAAGAAAATAGCAGACCTTGGTAAGCTAATTGACATTGAAAAATGCATTCAAAGTAAAAACAAAATATTATGGATTGTCCCCAACCTTTTTTGTAATTTAATACGTACTCGTATTAATCAGCGCGCACGTGGGCGTATACGTAACTGACTGGCGGCGATATGGAATTGTTTATTCTGCGCTCAATGCTACGCCTAATTAACGCGATAAGTAAAGGCAAACAAAAATTATTATATATGTGTACATACATACGAATATGAGGGTAAGAAAATAAATATATAAATTAAAAAAATTAAAAATTAAAAAATACGAAAACCACAAAAAGGAGAGATATAATCACATCCAGTCGCATCAGAAATATGGCTAACAGAACATTTTTTTAACGCAATAAGGCTACGATTATTGTGGGGGAGCCTTTGATGAGCATTACCGCAAGTAAGAATACCAATCTGAATATAAATATATATATACAGAGAAGTATTTTGTATTTTTTCGATCTACAAGGCGATCAATCCATCATCCATACTTCTAAGCAATTTACCTGTTATCAAATAATATTCACAAACATTTGAATGCATATGTAGGTATATGCGTTTGAATCAATGCAAACACTCTGCTCTATTCTGGGCAGGCGGTAAATCACCCGGCGGCTTCCTTTAACTGCACGACACCAATGCTTAGCGCCATTGGCCATATGATGATAAATGAATTTCATTTCTCAGAATTGATAAGCCAATATAAACGATAAACTAATACATGCAAATAAAATGTGTATATGTATGTATATGTGTACATATATTCAGGCAAACTAAATAGGCTGAGTAAAGAAGTGGCAAAGTGGCAGCAAGCCGGTGCAATTAAGGTGGAATTTTGTTAAAAAAAAGAGCAAAAACAAAAAAAACTGTTTGGAGAGCGATAAGAAACTGTATAAGGAAAACAATTTTTGCTCAAAGTTTTTATGCTCGCAATTCAAGTTTTCATATCTTAAATACTTTAATTAAAAATATGAAAATTGAATTTTTTGAATCTTTTTATTCAAACTTGATATTTCAAATATGAAATTTAAATTTTAATAAAGGGTGGTTAAATTAAAATTTATTTAAAATAATTTTCTTCGAAATAAATTTTTTTTAAATATTTGTATTCAATATTCTAAATTTGAGTTTTTTTCAATTTTTAACCCAAAATCGCGATTTAAATTTTACTATTTTGAATATTTTTATTCAATTTTAACTTTTTAATATTTTTACTCAAAATTCGTATTAAATTTTTTATAAATATTTTAAAGAGTGTTAAAATTGGAAATTTATATTTTAATATTTCTTATAATTTCATTCGGGACTCGAAATTTAAACTTTTTTTAAATATTTTTCTGCAAAATACGTTATTAATATATTCGAAACCTAAATTTATTTTTAATATTTTTATTTTTATTCAAATTATGAATTTATTAAACACTGGAGATTTTAACTTTTATTAAATATTTCTATTCGAGATTCGTTAACAAGTTTTTTGAAATTTTGCTTAAATATTTTTATTTATATTTTAATTTTAAATATCTTGCATATTTCTATTCAAAACTCGAAATTTAAATATTAAAGGTTTCTATGGTTTTATTCGAAACTCGAAATTTTATGCTTTTTTAAACATTTTTATTCAAAGTTCGTTATTAAAATGTTGGGAAAACTTATTTTATATATTTTTAATTACGTTATTGAAATTTTTGAAAATTTTTAATATATTTATTGATAACTCAAAATTAAAATTTTAATACTTTTAATATTTCTATTTAAAATTAAATTTTTTTACATTTTTATTAAAAATTCGTTTTTAAAATTTTCGAAATATTTTTTTCTTATATTTTAGTTCAAAACTCGAAATTTTTTTTCTAACATTTTTATTCAAAATTCGTAAATAAATTTAAAAAAATATTTTTAATTTAGTTAAAAGTGAGTATTTAAATTTAAATATTTTGCATATTTTTATTCCAAACTCAAAATTTTAATTTCGAACATTTTTTTTTAATATTTCTATTGAAAACTCTAAGATTTAACTTTTTTACATTTTTATTTAAAACTCGTTACTAAACTTTTCGAATTATAACTTATTTTATTTAATTGCTTTTAGTTGAATTAAAAATTTAATTTTAAATATTTTTATTCAAAACTCGAAATTTCCATTTTAGTGTTTTTTATATTTTTATTAAAAACCCAACATTTTAATTGTTTTTTTTTTTTAATGTTTGTATTCAAAATTCGTTATTAAAATTGTCGAAAAATATATATATTTTTAAATATTTTTAATTAAAAGTGAGAATTTTAATTTAAATTCTTTGCATATTTTTACTCCAAACGCGAAATTTAAATTTTTTGTTCATAGTTTTATATAAAATTCGCTATTAAAATTTTAGAAATTTTAATATTTTTAATATTTTTATTGAAAACTTGAAATTCAAAGTATAATATTTTTGCATATTTTGGAAATTTAAATTTCTTCAAACATTTTTATACAAATTTCGTTATTAAAATTTTATATTCAAAGTTCGATATTAAAACTTGATTATTTTAATCTTGTTTTGCTGCTTTGAACAAGTAGTAGGCACCAAGGAAATATAACCCCAAAAAATAGGCACCAAAAATGTATTTCCACAAGTTTGGACCAACAAACAAGCGCCAAAAAGTAGGCAGTGTTATTTCTCACTAGAAATTATCAACCACAAGGAAAAACTCAGGAAAAACAGTCTAAAGTGTATCCAAGGTATATATAAGGTATAGCTCTCTCTCTCCGTTTCCTCTACGTTATATCTCTTTTCTCTCTCGCGGAACGAAAATGCCCAAAACGTTGCATGACCTTGAAATTTTACACTCCATTCTCGCTCGTTCATCGACGCCTAAGAAGTTTACTTCAAAAAACATAGTTTGATACATTTCATCCAACATTTTCCCAGTTTTTTATAGCCTCCAGACATGTGTAGAACGGGTTTTCGTGGCTTTTGAAATATCCACTAACGTCAACGATTTCACTCGCCTCAAATCTCTCACCTTCAAGCCATTCTTTACCATTTGCTATTAGAAAATAGTTGCCTGTAGATTAAACTGGATGACCTGCAAAGATTCATGTAATTTTGCTATGTCCGGTGCGGGCTTGCGTATTTTTGCATTATCCTGGTGGAAGAAAACTTTTCTCTCCGACAAGTGGGTGAGTCCGTCTAGCAACTCGGTGTAGCATTGTTGTGCTAGTGTGGTAATATTTTCATTATTTTTTAGGTTGCTACCACTAACATCCTAAATTGTAGCCATGCCTTTGCTGCCCGACGTACCCACCTTTGCCTTCTTTGCTTACGATTCACTACGAAAAGTCCAATATCTCGAATGCCCCTGCTCTTTATTGGGTTGTGATGATTCTATGCCTTCTCCATGATTGCTAAACTGCATAAAACTGTACTGGGATTTTGATTGAAAACCGCCAATCATTCCATTGAAGTTGTTAAATTATTGAATTTGTTGTCGAAATCTTGTTGTTATTGTGCAAATTCGGCAGCGCCCATCCTTTTCTTATTCAAATAAATATTTATGAAAAACTGAAATCGAGCGCATTCTCTTCAAGTGAGTGCACATATATACTTTCGCCCATCGTGAATGCTAAAAATTTCCGGTTTAGTGCTCTCAATTCTGCAGCCACTTCGTTCGGCATCATTTGAGTTGGTACGATCGCACAGAAACTCAAGTAAATGAGCTTTTACAAGAAGGTTTTTGAAGGTAAATATAAACTTGAAAAAGCATTTTTTTCTATCATCTATGTTAGTGATGCATCAACTGTTGTCCCTTTCAGCACTAGGGACCAGGTAGTACAAGTGAAATCATTCTTAAATTGACTGATTGACTGATCAAACCTAAAATTAAAAATGTTTGTGAATTTGAATTATTTCTTTAATCCTTTTATAAATTTGAATGAAACATTCGCAAAATTGGTGTTATCTGCCTCACGCACACATAAATACCTGAGCATAATCTGCTTTTCCTTCAATCAAGTACGGGTTTGCCCATACAGTCTTTAGGAGCAGGTGAACTGAATTTCTGTTGTATCGTAGCGCATGAGCCTACATACAAATATTGCTGCATATCTGAGTATGAAACATATAGGTATCGGGTGTTTTTTAGTTGCATGAGAACTATCGATATCGATAACTATGGTTCGACAGCAATCACCAAAAATTAATCAGCTAAACATCGATGACATTTGGTTCCAACAAGACGGCGTTACTTGTCATACAGGCCGCTTAACTCAAAATTTACTTGCGTGGGCAAGACTTTTACTCTTTCTTCTAATGAAAAATAATGACACAGGATTCCCAAAATTATTAATTTCCCTCAAACTTGAACACTAAAAAAATGTATTGCGGATTATTTCGTTCTTAGGTGAGGTTTGCCAGCCGCATCGGACATACGTAGAGACAGCGATGCCGCTTAGACCACGAAATGGGTCCGTTGTGAGCCGCAGGATCGGGGCTACATTTCCTTTTCCATATTGAACCATGCTGAACTTTTGACAAAGCGTAAAAGGTTGAAGTGTATTGTATTATCTATATTCATTAAGAAGTAGGATCTTAAATATCGGTTCCTGCTTCTGGCTAGAGCCGGGCATGTGCAAAAAAGGTGTTGAATTGTTTCTAACTCCTCCTCATTCCTACAGCTACGACAGAAATCATGCATGTAAACGCCTAATCTCCTTGCATGATTTCCTATGAGACAATGTCCTGTGAGGGCCCCTACTAAGGTCCTAATTTGAAGTCTACTCAATATTATAATATTCTTGGCCATGTTTGCCTAGCATTTTCACAGGCATTGACACTAATCCATCTTTGATTTACAGAACTGTTTAGTGCATGCTTAATAAGAAGCTTACAAGTTGCGAGACGTACTCCCATAAAATTACTTAAGTTTGGCATACAGGTACCTTCTCTTGCAACTTGGTCAGTCTTACAGTTCCCTGGTATATCTTTGTGGTCTGGAACCCAGCTACGATAAGATAATACGATATTCTTTGGCCATCTCATTAAGAGATTGGCGATAATGTAAGACACTCCTTGAGGTTCTTGGAGAGTTTTTGTTCGCGGATTATTCCAACGAATGATGCGAAAGGGTTAACAATCGATTTATTGAACTGATCGAATGTAACTCGTAGCTGTGACTATGATATTTAAAAAATCGATGCCATGAAATTGTAAATTAATTATAACAACAAAAAAAAGAAATTCTTTCCAACAATATTTCTATTTTTTATGATTATTTTTAGTTCTCAAGCTCTTAAAAAGCATCCGATATATGCTCATATTTACAATAGTCGTAATTTAGGCACTTCAAATAATCAGACCTGATATTGAATTGGAATAATCCATATCTGAGTACATCCATATAAGTGTAGGTTCATATTTACGATAGTAAAAAATTTATAGATTTCAAGCATTAGAAATGTAACGGAAATTTAGTATATTTCCTAGCCATTAACAACTATTCTTGCTATTTTACTTTATTTGCTGTTGCTTGATTTATTGCTTTTGCATGACTCAGTATGAAGCTAACTAGAATACAAACGCACAAGTACACTTATATTCATATACCCACGTATGTCTAGGCGTATTAGCACAGCTGATGTGCCGCAAATTTACGTTATGCGAATGGCGTAAATATTATATATATATATACAGGGTGTTACCTATTCAAAACACCATAACTTTTTTGTGTGAAATTAGTTTTGATTACAAAGACAAAATTGTTCAAAAATGATTACAATTTTAACATATATTCACTTGAGCTCGATATGACCACCTTTTGCCTTCACTATAGCCTTCAAACGGTCAAAAAATGAGTTGTATGCTGCACGAATGTGATCTTGAGGTATTTTGGCCCATTCTCGTATAATCGCTCTTTTCAGCGCATCCTTTACTGGCATATTTTTTAGTCCTCACCTTGCTCTCCAAAATGGACCAGATGGAATATTCCATCGGATTTGCGTCTGGCGAATTCGAATGCCATTGTGTGGACGAAATGAAGTGTGGAGCATGATTTTTTAACCATTCTTGCTTCACACGAGCTTTATGAGACGGTGCCGAGTCCTGTTGAAACGTCCATGGTCTACGACCGAAATGTTTGTGTGTCCACGGCTCTAAAGCAGCTTCTAAAACATTTTCCCGCATTCACTTTGACACCAGGCTCGATAAAAACGATTGGAGAGCGTCCATTAGCGGTCACTGCGGCCCAAACCATTACTTGCGATGTGAATTTGATTCGAGTGGCCATACGTAGGCTCAAATTCTCGTATGAGCGTTCGGTCAAGTAAACACGATCGTTTTGAGTGTTTATGAACTGCTCAATTGGGAAATTTTTTCATCAGCAAACACGATGTTAGGAAATTCGCCACGTTCGTGCAAGCGCAATAACTCCTCTGCTCTTTCGCACCGAACTTTTTTTTTTGCTGGGGTGAAAGATCGTGTGCTTTTTGGAACTTGTAAGCCTTGACCTTGAGCTCATTGTTCAATAGCGTCGAATGCTGTCTTGCGATATTTTCAGTTCTTTGACCATTTTTCTTCCACTTCGACGTGGATTTCGTTCAAGTCGAGCCTTCACTTTCCGAACCATTTCTGGCGTTGTGGCGGTTTTTTTTTTTGGTCCACCTCCATAGCGTTTTGCAATGCTACCAGTATCATTGTAACGTTTTATAGTGCGATACACAAACATTTTATTCACTTTGAGATGACTGAGCTCACGAACAATGGCTGGTTGTGATTTTCCTGCCAAATATAACGCAATCACACTATCACGTTTGAATTCCATCACAGAAAAAAGAAAAATTCAACAAAACTGGGACGCAAATGCCTTTGATGGCTTGTAATCAATATATTGAACTGTCATTAGAACAATTTTGATGTTGATGTCATGAGCTGTTTTACAAATACAAGCAGTGAGAAGTTGGTAACACTTCATATCGTTCACCCTGTATATACTTTTTATAATCCACCTATACACATGCATAAGTGTGTGTATCCATACAATAAATGCACAACTACTTCTGCACATGCATGTAGTTCATGAGTACCCTCATTAGCGCTCATTACTGCAGTGTGACTGATTAGCTGCGAGTAATGCGAAAGTGGCAAAAATAGCTGATGTCTGTGCAGGCTTATCGCTCAAGCACAAGGCGTGTAATAACTGTGGGAAGTTGGCGTGAAAATTAATAAAAATGAAAACAAAATAAAAATGTAATATTTAGCGAATGGAAGAGCAAGAATGAATGACTAAAAAATATTCAACGCTCTTTTCCATCGATCACTCTGCCTTTAGTCAGTGAGTATGCAAAAAATGTTTATAGAAGTATCGTAAATAGTAAATCAATAGCTTCCATGATAGAAAGGTTGTAAACTGTTATAAATGTTTTAATTAAAACTTTTACATTTCATTTAAATTTCGTTGAGCAAAACAAAAAAAACATGATTTTTTCAATGCTTCCGGTTTTTATTTGATTTATTTTTCATTAGTAATTGACTTTTGATACATTTACCCTGAAGAAGTTTAGGCTGAGCTGCTTTTTAGATTTCCAATATGCAGCTTACTTCATTTCTTAATCCTCTAAAGCACATACATTTAAAAGCTATGACTTAAAAACTAAAAGAAAATAGGAAAGAGATAATATAAAACAAAGCGAATTTTCACCAAAGCAAAGTCTAGTGATTCAAAGTAAACGGGGTTAAGTTTTAAGGGCCGGTGTTGCTTTTGAATAAAATAAAATGTTTTTAGGAAATTATTGTAATTTATCTTTATTATAATAATATTTGTATGGCTCAATTACGTATGGAATAAAATATCGGCCAAATGACCGCCGCGGCCTCGGCGGCACACCTCCATCCGATGGTCCACATTTTCGATGACGCTGAGGCTTAATTGAGGTTCTATGCCGTTAATGTGTCGAATTATCTCATCCTATAGCTATTGAATTGTTGCTGGCTTATCGACGTACACCTTTTCTTTCAAATAAACCCAAAGAAAGAAGTCCAACGGTGTCAAATCACATGATCTGGGCGGCCAATTGACATCGCCGCGACGTGAAATTATTCGGCCATCAAATTTTTCGCGCAAAAGAGCCATTGTTTCGTTAGCTGTGTAGCAAGTGGCAACGTCCTGTTGAAACCACATATAGTCCACATCCATATATTCCAATTCGGGCCATAAAAAGTTCGTTATCATCTCACGATAGCGAACACTATTCACAGTAACTGCCTGACCGGCCTCATTTTGGAAAAAATACGGCACAATGATGCCACCGGCCCATAATCCACACCAAACAGTCACTCTTTGTGGGTGCATTGGCTTTTCGGCAATCACTCTTGGCTTATCATTCGCCCAAATGCGGCGATTCTGCTTATTGACGAATCCACTGAGATGAAAATGTGCCTCATCACTGAAGATGATTTTCTTTGAAAATTGGTCATCCACTGTTGCTATTTCCTGCCACCATTCTGACCATTGACGCCGCTTGAAATGGTCAAGAGGCTTTAGTTCTTGAGTCAATTGCACCTTGTAAGCGTGTAAATGCAAGTCTTTATACATAATGTTCATCAACGACGAGCGTGAGAGGTGCAATTGTTGGGCACGACGACGAGTTGAGGTGGACGGCTCTTCAACCGCACTATCGCAAACAGCAGCAATATTTTCTGCAGTATGAGCTGTATGAGCATGCACTGGTGTTTTAACATCACCTACAGACCCGATTTGCTCAAACTTTTGCACAATTTTTCCGATTGTTCGCACATTTGGACGATTAAATTGACCGAAAAAATCACAAAGTGTGCGATATGCATTTTGATTTGAACGCCCGTTTTCATAATAAGCCGGAATAACTTTAACGTGTTGCTCGATTCTGTATCTTTCCATCGTTCTTTTGAAAGTACCGGGAATGTTTAAATAAAACGAAAGAGAGTTGAATTTCAGGCAAATTTATTTTATCTCCTTCAAAATAGGACCCATCTGAAGCAACACACATGTGCCAACGTTTAATCCAGTCCTCCATGCACCCCTGGTAGGGATGGTCCTCAGTTCCTTCGTCGCATTCTCTTTGATCTCCTCTATCGACTGAAATCTCTTTGCTCGAAGTGGCGCGCCTTAGAAGTGAACTGGTACATTGAGATTAGATTAGATTAGACTAGATTTGTGGGGGGTTGGGCAAGTCCAAGCACTCAGTTAGTAGACGATTGTACTACACCCGGATAAATTTCAGTAAGCATAGAGATAGAAAACATAAAAAGTGGGTGGTAAACGGATAAATTAGTTTGAGGTCACTCTTACACAAATCTCTTGGATGCATTGATCAATCTTAAGAGTTCCGGAAGAGAAAGAGTATGAACTTTATCCATACTCAGTGTATCGCAACCCTATATCCTAAGTCCGATTCTGGAAAACACCGAGCAGCTACAGGGAAAATGTTCTGCAGTGCCGTCATCCTCAAGACAGGATAGGCATTTTGGGCTGTCTACGCCCCCTATGGCAGCCATATGCTGACCAGAGACATTGTGCCCAGTGATTACACCCACCAGTACTCTCAGGCTCTTTCTGCTGAATTTTAAGATAAAGGTAGATACTTTCCTGGTTGGTTCTTTCACAAAGTACTTGGCTACACTGCAAGAGTTCAACTCAGACCAACGTCCTCTATGGGTATACCTCATGAAGTCGTCAATACATAGTTGAATCGATGCGGAATTGACACCTAAAAAGGGTTCAGGGCCTAGTGGCATTCTTGCAGACAGAGTTTTCATTAGCTAGTCTATCAGCTAACTCGTTTAGTCTAATGCCACAATGTCCAGTCACCCAAATAAGACTAACTTTGTTGTGTTTTGCGGCACTGTTCAGTTTTGTCTTACATTCACCGACTAATTTCGAAGAGCAGCGTGGGTTAGCAAGGTCTTGGGTTAGCTGCAGCTTGACTGTCACTACAAATTCCAATACTGCTACCCCGCCACTTTTTCTCAATTAGCTAGTATGCCACATGGCATAGACTTCCGTAAGGAATACCGGGGCCATCTGTCTTGTGGCATAGGAGTACTTAATGTCTTCATCTAAGTACCATCCAGATCCGCTTCCATCACTGGTTTTGGATCCGTCTGTGTAGAAAGTGTGCTAGTATCCCGTTAATAGGTTCTCTGGACTTAACCCTTGATCTCTATCTGAGATTAAAACATCATACTTCCTACCGAAGTTATCGACAGGCACCCGATTGTCCACTGGCATCGAGAACAGTGTGCAGGGCTCCGACAACTGGCCGTGTATCTGACAGTGGCCAGTGCTTTCTTCATTTCCCCAGACTCCAAAACTTGACTATTTTAATCTTGTTCTGCTTTTTTAAGTTTAAAATCTCGCATACCCCCTGATTTGAAAGTATTTTTTGTAGGATTCACCGAAAGACCATGCAACTCGCACCAATACTCAATCGTATTTAGAGCTACCTGCATTTTATTGCATCTAACTTCAAGTGATCGTCTTGAGATTAATATGCATACATCGTCTGCGTAGGCTTGGATGTGTCCAATTTCCTGCAGATCATTAAAAAGAGAGTCCACCACGAAGCACCAAAGTAGGGGAGAGAGTATACCGCCTCGTGGGAACCCTTCTTAACCTCAAGCAGTCTTTTGGATAGCATAGAGTGCATCCATCTGCCAATGATTTCTTCTACTCCATAGCTTCTGACAGAAGAGCACATAGAATCAAAGGTAGCATTGTCAAAAGCTCCCTCAATGCCCACAAACACACCAAGAGTGTACACTCTCCAGCCCTTTTTCGATTATGCTAACGCACTCGTGCCGAGCCGATTCGCAAGATTTCAAAGATTTCACTGGTACATTACTTGGATAAAAGTTGCTAATATGGCTTTTATGCTTTTTCCCGTTTCTCTGCTCTGCTATTTTTATACCCTCACAATTTCAATATTCTTTATATATAATATCCTAATGAGTCCCTCTATGTTAATATTAAAAATAGTATTCATAAGTTCAAGCACTGAGAGTTAACTTTTGTTTGTTTCATAAAAAAAAAATTATAAAAAAAAGAGAAAAAGGTTAAATAAAAATAAAAAAAGTTAAAGAAATATTAAAAAATAATAATTTACTTAGTACTGAAAATCAAGCAAAAATTGTTGCATGATATCTTCCAAAAAAAGGGAAGGTAGTGCTAAAAATCCCTTAATTATTTTCAAACAAAGAAACTTTCTGCTCCACCCTCGTATATTTTACTTATAGAATAGTTAAACTGAGCGTATGAAAATTTCCAAATCACAACAGAACAACACTGAAAAGGAAAATCAAGCAAATACAACAGTTAATTATTTATATAGAGATAGCAAATTTATGTGTATGTATGTGTGAACACTCGCATGCATTATCTGCACCTATATTTATATACAAATTTATTACATACAAACCCATGTATGCTTAATAAATAATTGCCATACCTACTTGTTACTTGTAAAATAGATAAAACGCGGTAGCCAGTAGGCTCAAGTGCTTTCCTTATCTGCGACGCCGCTGGCCTTATTATGCAGCAGGGCTGAGTGGCTGACTCACTGCTTTAGTTCACTGACAGCAGATAGACAAATGTAAGGAAAACAAAAAACAATTGAACTGAAATATTGTATGCGTTATCAATAATTGAAATGAATAGCCTTGCGTTCGTTTTGTTTCAAGCTCGCATATTTGAGTTGTAATTGATAACTGGAATTTCCTGAGTTATCTTTGTTTTGTTTTTGAAATAGCAAAAAAAAGAAAACGTTTACTTTGTCAGCGCTAAGTTACCTTTGGTATGAGTATTTATGGTTTGGAAAAGGTTACTTTCCACGTGATTCCATGGCAAATCCTACAAGTACTTCCGCCATTTTCGTAAATTGTGCTGAAAGTTGGTTTATTTGTAGAAGAAGAGAAGAAGAAGAAAACTAAAAGCAAATTGGAGCAAATTTAAGATTTTGGGATTTATTTAATGCTGGAAATTTTCATATAGAGTTTTTTAAAGTGGAATGTCCTCAGTTGCTGTTTCTCTTTTGCGGTATAAAATAAACTTTTAAAAAATCTTTGAAAAACAAATTTAAGAAAAAAAAATTATTGCAAGAAAATAAGGAAAATTATTGGAAAAAGAAAATTTTTTTTTTTGAAGAAATAAAAATTAAAAAAAAAACATTTCTTTGGAAGAAAATAATAAAAAAAAATTTTTGTTTTTCAGTTGAAAAAAAAATTAAAAAAAAAATTCTTTTTGGGAAAAAAATAAAATCTGTAAACAAAAATTTTATTTTTGGAAAAAAATAAAATCAAAATAAAATAAAACAAAAAATTTTTTTTGGAAGCAAAAGAATTAAAAAACAATTTTTTTTGGTAGAAAAACAAATAAAAAAAAAATTATTTTTTGAAGAAATAAAGATTTAAAAAAAATAAAGAAAAAAAATTTGTTTGGAAGAAAATAATAAAAAAAACATTAAAAAAAAAATGTTTCTTGGGAAAAAAATAAAATCTATAAACTAAAATTTTTTTTTGAAACAAAAATAAAATCAAAAAAATAAAAAGTTTTTTTGGCATAAAAAATAAAAAAAAATTAAAAAATAACAAAATTTTAATAAAAAAATAATCCAATGCTGAAATATAAATTATCTTATAAGTCACAAGTAGTCGGAAAGTGTAAAACAAAAATAACTGGAAAATGTACAAGGTGGCGCAAAAGTAACCTTGCGATGTTTTTTGGCTGTAATTAAAAAAAAATGAAAAACTTTGAATCTTCTTGTGGATTATTTTTACTTGGTCTTTTAATTTTTTTTACATCAAGTCGAGAATATGATGTCATGTAAATGGCCGCCGCCACAGTTGATTGCCATTTGAGCCCTTTTTATGGCATTTTCCATCACTTTGGCCAAAACTTCCGGCGATAGGTCCTCACATTCTTGACGGATATTATCCTTAAGAGCTGCAAGAGTCTGAGGCTTGTTGATATAAGCCCGCGACTTCAAAAACCCCACAAAAAGAAGTCTGGAGCGGTCAAATCAGGCGATCTTGCTGGCCAGTGCAAATCGCCAAGACGGGAGATTAGGCGCCCGGGAAATGCATCCTTCAGCATATCGGTTGTGGCACGTGCAGTGTGTGCCGTTGCACCGTCCTGTTGAAACCACATGTTTTCCAATCCCAATTCATCAAGCTGCGGCAAAAAGAGTTCGTTGATCATTGCTGTGTAGCGCTCACCATTCACAGTAACCGTTTGGCCCGCGACGTCTTCGAAGAAAAAAGGTCTGATGACTCCTCCAGCGAAAACAGCACACCATACAGTGACTTTGAGCAGGTGTAATGGCTCTTCGTGGGTTACACGCGGATTTTCAGTGCCCCAGAAGCGTAAATTTTGCTTATTTACGTACCCGCTAAAATGGAAATGGTCCTCATCACTCATGATTATTTTTTTGATGAAAAATCATCTTCCTCTTGGTGGTGATTAAGGATGGCTTGAGCGTATGTCAGCTAACAGCTGATGCACCGTCTGGACTTTGTACGGAAACATCTTCAAATCTTGTACCAAAATTCGCTGTAAAGACCGTCGACTGATACCCATTTGCGTGGCACGTCGTCTGGTCGATGTCGACGGCGCTTCCATGACATCCTCAGCTACAGCAGCAATATTCTCTGCAGAACGGCTACTCCGGTTCTGCCACGCCTGGCAGCATCTCGTGTTGTGCCAGTCTCTTCGAGGCGAGCGGCTAAACGTCGCAGTGTTTCACCAGTAGGCGTTGGACGGCGAGGAAATCTGCGACGAAATTCACGTTGTGCCAAAGTCACCGACCGATTATTCGTCAAATAAATAGTCAGCAATATTCCGCGTTCTGGAGCAGTGTGGCGTAACATTGTTCATTAACGTGTATTTCGCATGTGTTTACTACACAAATGTCAAAACAGAACTGACATTAGGACCAATCGCAAAATTTATAGCATTTTCTGATAGGAGGATTACTTTAGCGCCACCTGTTAGAAACATGTTTTTTATACAAATTTATTAAGCAGGATTGCGATTGAAAATTTCGCAAATACTTTTTTTGTATTTTTAATTTAAGTTTTATGAATATAAAAACATACTTGCTTGTTAACAGTAGAATTTTTGCCTTTTCCTTCCTTTTGTTTAGAAAGAAAAACCATTCGAAGTCATTCAGTAGATAAAGAGCTTTTCACCCACTGTGGTGAAGTTCATAAGCTTTACGCTTCGGGGGTTGTTTAAGATAATGAGCTTTTCCGCCAAATTTCGAAGCGGAATTGAGACCGTTAGTTGTGAACAACAGAGTACTAATCACTTTTTAGTCGTCTATTCATATCAGTTTTTTGATTGTTTTACTGGGAAAATAAACAAAACCAACAAGTTTAAAACTTTTTCTTTATAGCTGATTGCTCGAAAACCTCTAACTTTGGGTATATTCGAACTTCTTTCTGCATTTCAGCGCCAAATGATCTTTTTTTTAAATGCATTCCATCGCCGAAGTACCCAACGAGACTTGTCAAAGTCTGTCAATAATTAAAATTTTGTTGATTACATTTTCATGCATTTTTTACAAAGCAAACGTCGCACAGTAGTCTCAAACGGGGTTGCGAGGGACATATCTAATTTCCGCCTCTTAGAGAAGAGCTATGGATATGTTTGATATATCATTTGAAAGGTAATTAAATGTACTTTTATGGAAAATTATAGAATTTTTTGTTTCTAATAAAGAAACAGTTAAAAAATTCTCCCAAAGTGACGATTTATTAGCCCTTTTTTCTTTTTTTAAGAAAAGTATTAGTGAAATGGAAGTTCTGGAAAAAATTATGACATTTTCTTAAAGTTCAGTTAAAAAGCGTGATTTTTGATAGTTTTTTCATGTCTGTAGGTGCTACAGACCCAAAGTTATGATACTTTAAAGATGTCGATTTTTTCATTTTTAATTTGTTTTTCGTTATAATCCAAAACTGAACCTCAACGCTTAATATGCGATCAAAATATCAACAAAATTCTTATAAATACTTCAAAATTTTTGTTATGACTAATCTTCTAAATCCCCTATATTGCTGGTACTACTGAAAAAAATATTAAAAATATACATAAAATTGAATTTTCTCTCAAAACTATCTTATATAATTCTTTAGAAGTTATAATCTTTGAAAAAATTACATTCTTAAGCTTAGGTATGTTTCCTTAAAATGTACTCCTCCAGATCATTAGGGATTTCCATTAACTTTTGGAATTTTAATCGATTATTGAGGAACGTTTGCGATATTTTTGGGTCAGAATAGTATATTGCGTAATTAAAGACATCGGTAATTCTGTTTACGCAGCTGCTTTGTCGAGCATGATCTCGCATGTTTCTACGGTTGTGTTTATGCCACGCCTCGCTTGAATCCTCCGAATAATATAAATAGGAAGACTAAATTGACGGGCAATTTCACATCCATGCCTTAAAAGTTTATGTACTGTTGGACTTAGTCTGGCCCATGGATATATTGTGTAGTGGTCTTCATACGTTTTAAAACAAAGTTTTTCTAATTTATCCAAGTCAATTTTTTTTTTGATTTTAAAGCACAGTAAAATACTTGTTAATGTTTTGACATATTCTCCACCGAGCTCCAAACATTTCTTAAATTTTTCGGGTTGTCTTAGACATTTTCGAGCAACATTTCCTGTATTGCTTGTACCGTGACCTTGCAGACACAGATCGACTTTTACTCCGAAATTATCGAAAAGAGTGCTTTGAATTTTTTGTTTTCTTAAATTAAATTCGTCTATTAAAGTTAAAATGTAAATAAAATTATATTTCATATAATATTGTATAAGAAGTAAATATTCATACGCGTCTTATACCATTTATAGATAGAATATTTATATCATAATCAATATCGAGTTTGTAATTCTGGAACTTATATTGTAATATTTTATTTATCTTAGCTATTCAACTTAAATATTTTTCTAAAAAATAGTTTCCATACTAAGCTTGCTAAAAGCTCATTAGTTTGATACCCATAATGTAAGTAATATTTCATTTACCTACTCAATTTTATTAAACTATATTTTTTTTAAACAAGTGGTAACTATCTGTCCACTTTTTTTCCATACAAACCTTGTCGTAGAAATTATGAATCCAGCGAAAAAAAAATTTACGAAATCGGTTAGGCCGTTTTCAAGTTATAAGAAACATTCATTTTCTGCATTCATTTCCATATATTAGGAAAAGAAGAAAAGAAACTGATGCAAGAGAATTCAGATAGTTATGTAAAAAATACTAAGTGAATATAGACCTGAAAAAGGACAATTTATAGCTGTAGTTTTTATCATACCTACATTATCACCAATGCTCGTAAATTTTTTATCTACATAGTTAAGGAATAAACGATTCGAAAATAACAAAAAACAAATTAAAAATTAAAAAACCGACATCTTTAAAGTATCATAACTTTGGGTCTGTAGCACCTACAGACATGAAAAAACTATCAAATTAAAGCTTTTTAACTGAACTTTAAGAAAATGTCATAATTTTTTTCCAAAACTTCCATTTCACTAATACTTTTCTTAAAAAAAGAAAAAAGGGCTAATAAATCGTCACTTTGGGAGAATTTTTTAACTGTTTCTTTATTAGAAACAAAAAATTCTATAATTTTCCATAAAAGTACATTTAATTACCTTTCAAATGATATATCAAACATATCCGTAGCTCTTCTCTAAGAGGCGGAAATTAGATATGTCCCTCGCAACCCCGTTTGAGACTACTGTGCGTCGCACGGAGATCTCATATACTCGTACGTACAATAGGTTTATGGAGTCATTTAAAGATTTTTGCAAATAACGAAATCATTGACGAGGTGCGGTTACTAAATAAAGAGGCTGACACTGAAAAACTTTTTATTCTGATTCCAAACATTTCTATACCTTCTGCTCAAATATGAACCAGATGTTATCAATAAAACGGTCCGCGGATGACATATGGCAAAAATAAATTTTTTGTTTTTTGGTAGGACTGTTATAAGCTTACATGGCAAATTTCAGCGTGATATGTCACATAGTTTGTTTTCTGTGCGACTGTAAACAAGTCAAGTTCGAGTGTGTTCTTCGAATTCTCTTTTATGACTTCAATTGCTGTTATGTCCTACCAAAAAACAAAAAATTTATTTTTGCCATATGTCATCCGCGGACCGTTTTATTGATAACGTCTCGTTCATATTTGAGCAGAAGGTATACCAGGTGGGGCAAAACTAGTCCACCTATCGCAAACTTTGTAATTTTTGCAAATGGTGTCAATCATATTTGACACTTGTAAACTAGGCAGCTGCACTGTACGAACAGACAAGCAGTGAAGCGCACAAAGCTCTAAATAAGGATTTTCCTCACTCAAAATCATTTTTGAGTTTATTTAGTAAAAAATGTTATTCAAAAACAATTGGATGACTGATTTTGCGCCACCATTTTACTACATATTTCGAGTTTGCATTTAAAGAAATATTAGTTTAAGTTTAAAATTAAAATAAAGGTGGTACACCGTTTTTTTCCATACAAAATTCATGCTTGAATTTTTTTTCAATTTAAAAAAAAAAGACAAAAATCAAAATATATTTGGTAGTCACTTGGAATTTAAGCTTTGAACTTTTAAATTGAAATTTAGTTGGCTATAAAACTACACCCAGAAAAGTTGTAAGTATTCTGTTTAAAAGGTTGAAAGTTTTGATGAAATGCGAAAAATTATGTACAAGTTAGAAACAAAAAAAAATTTCCAAAATTTTTAAC
This sequence comes from Anastrepha fraterculus, assembly GCA_037575425.1. NCBI lineage: Eukaryota > Metazoa > Arthropoda > Insecta > Diptera > Tephritidae > Anastrepha > Anastrepha fraterculus. The sequence goes on from JAYXIM010032325.1 coordinate 63,945, forward strand.
AAAACAATTAAATTATTTTTCCAAAACAAAACTTGTTTTTTAATATTTTTAATTAATTTTAATTCAAATTTTTTCCAAAATTTTTAACAAAAAATTTAATTTTTTTCCAAAACAAACTTTTTTCTAAAGTATCATATATTGGATTCTGAAAAATTAAAAATTAAAAAAAAAACTGAAAAACAAAAATTAAATATTCTATAAAATTATATACGTAGAAATATTCTGCTTAATAGTTTGAAAGAGAGGTTGAATTTCGCTAAATTGTTTACATGTTTGAAACAAAAACCCTTTTTCCATTTCAATAAATCTTTTGTCAAAAAAAAAAATTTAATTTTTTAATTATCCTTAAATTTAATTTTTTCTCAAAAAAATTTTTTTAAGTGTATTTGATATTAAAAAATTAAAAGTTAAAAAAAAAAACCGAAGACCCACTTTCAAAAACCCTATACCAAAATTCTCAACATTGAACAAAACTCGAAACTATTAAATTTTTTCGAAATATTTTCAGTTTTCTTCTTATTATTCTTATTATACTCAAGCCCACGAATAAACCAATTTGTAGAAAAATTTACGGCACATTCGAAATACTTGGATACCTTTCAAATTACCAATACTTGATAACGCGCATAAATCAGCGATGGCCCGATTGGATTCCTGCTACGGAAATATCTAAAATATTTAAAAGGAAATGTGTTTGAAAAAAAAAAAAAAATTTTGTGCCTACAATGTGGCGTTGGAGTGACCCACAGTTTGTAAAAATCGCACTTAAAGTTCGATTTATGAAAACTCAGAATTTTTGTTTTGTATGTTCCGCATATACTCGTATCAGGTCAGTCCATAAGTTCGTGCGTATTTTACCCATAATTTCACTTTTGTACGATTTTTGCATACAAAAAATTATTCGTGGAATACAACGGAACTACATATTTATATTTTCTTTGATATATTGGGCATTCAACAAGTGATTTTAATCGCGGATAGAGGCACGTGTGGTTAAAAAATAAATGGGAATCTTCGAACGCGTATAAGAGGCTTATTTTATATTTTTTTTTTATAAAAGTGGTAAAAATGCAACAACTGCTGCTGCAGAAATAAACACTGTTCACGGAGAGGATACCGCGAGTGTAAGGACTGCGAAAAGTGGTTTTCAAAATTCCGAAGTGGTAATTGCGACGTGGAGGATGCCCCGTGCGCTGGTCGTCCTGAAGTCTTTCATCGCATGGAACAGTTCACAGACACCTGGTTCAGTTGGGAAAGGTTTCAAAGCTGGGAAAGTGGGTTCCGCATAGACTTTCCGTCGTCAACCTTCAGCAGAGAGTGAATGTGTGTTCTCAGCTGCCGCAACGACTTGAAAATGAAAGTTTTTTGAACCGTATCGTTACTGGTGATGAAAAATGGGCCAATGGTTAGATGAAGATGAAACACCAGAACCAACCCCTAGAGATGGTCCTTCCCGCAAGAAGATTCTTCTGTCTATTTGGTGGGATATGGCCGGTATTTTTTATTATGAACTTCTGGAATCAAACCAGACGATAACTGCTGATTATTATTTCCATCAGCTATCAAACCTGAATGAGGCACTTAAAAAAATCGATCGTCGTTAGTGAATAGACGCAAAGTTTTGTTTCGCCACGACAACGCGGTCTTACACCGCTGAACGAGCTCGGATGGAAGCTAATGCCGCATCCACCATACTCTCCGGATATTACACCTTGTGATTATCACCTTTTCGTGGTCTTCAATCCCATATGAGTACAAAACTACTCCTCAAAAGAAGCTATAAGAAGGGATATCGGAGCGTATTTTGGCTCCAAGGACAAACAATTTTTTGAGCAGGGAATTAAAAATTTGCTTAAACGTTGGGAAGACATTGCAAATAATGAAGGAAAATATATTATTGATTAATAAATACTTTAAACATCTTTTTTATTAATCTTAAAACCACCTTTAAAAAATGCACGAACTTATGGAGTTACCTGATGCTTCCAAAAAATTGTTACACTATGCAATTTCATTATCTCTTGAGTTATATAAGTATTGTGCGACAAATTGAAAGTTAAGTTTTGGGATTTGGGAAATTCCTTTGCGTCAACGTGCGTCGGGTGAGTGTACCGCTAAAGTGTTTGGTCTATTGAAGTAAATTTTTTTTCTTATGTGGAAATTAAGTTTTCAGGGTTATTTTCAAAAACTAGATATAACGCTTAAAGTATCATTTTGAGCTAAATATAATGTTCGGGCATTGAAATAAAATTTTAGCAACATTTTTTTCAATAAACATTTTTTGTACCTTTTTTTTGACAAGTCCCTAAAATGTCCTATTAAAAAGTAGTTAGAGGGTTAAAAGGTTTTACAAATATATTCCTTGAACAATTTCACTATGGGTTTTCTCTCACTAAAACTTCGTGCAATTAATAAAAGTTCCCAAAAAATGAAAAGAAAGAGAACTTATGCTATAACTTTTTTCATAGTCATGAATTTCTGCAATTTAGTAAATTTCTGTTCGGAGGTTCACCTTAAAATCAAATAGCATTTACCTCATTCCAGTTATTATACCCAATATTTGTGCACTGCCATTAAAATAGAATTTAAAAAGTTGTACTCCAGAGATTTGGCCAGAAAACAGATTTACTTAGAACCAGAGAAAAAGGATTGAATTGGGATTTAAGGAAAATTCTAGTTAGTCCAAATATAATATTTATTAGCTCCAATAGTATTATGCTAAATAAAAAACACTTCGCGCGCGGAGCCATGACTAACATCTGACAATATCTGTATATATTTCCTAATATTCATTTCATTCTTTTACATTCACATTTTTTCAATCTTCTCTTCCAGAAACTATCGTTCGTCGCCCCGTCCCAAGACTGAAATTATTGGTACCAAAAATCAAGCGATTATTGATAAATGCAAATCCCTCTACCAGCCGAGGTAATTTAAGGCAAAAAATAAAAATTAACTTAATTAAAAAGTTGTTCATATAGATATTACAGTGAATGACGTCAAGAGATTGTGTACCAAGTACTGTGAAAGTTCTAAAACTTTCAAAAGATAAGAAATACTAATAAATGTGCGCCATGGCGTATGCGTCATGCGAAGCAACATGAAGAAAGCGATTCATATTTCGAACAGAAAGCAACTTTTTATAAAAAATGTGTAAAAAGAAAAAAAAAGAAAAAAAAAACAAAATGTGTGCAAACTGCAATTTATACTAAAAATAAAAATACAAGCTTTTGAAAAAAGTTATGCTTAAAATATTTAAGAAAATCGTATGACGTTGCAAACAACAGCAAACACAGATTAGCCTTATACAGAAGCGAGTATGAGTACATTATGAATTAAACAATCTTTATTTTACTCATATCATACATTTTTTATTTATATTTTTCTTTCTAATTTTAGTTCCACTTTTTCTTTTATTAAAAGTCATTTTTTAATGTGTTTTTTTTTTTTTGCTACAGTGACGAGCTTGAAGAGGAAGCTGAGGCTGAGCTGCGTGATAAGAGTTCCCAGCATATAAAACCGATTCTGGATGAGCTCATTAAAACGGAAGAAACCTACGTAGAAAATCTTCGCATCGGCTTGGAAAATTATGGGAATATATTCACGCGCAAAGACTTGCCAATTGGGCTGCTTGGCAAGAAATATGTACTGCTCGGCAATATAGGCCAGATCTATGAATTTCATTTGGAGCATTTTTTGCCAATGCTACGAGCAAATCGAAGAGATCTGAAGCGAATATTTGATGAATTTCAGCATTACATAGAAGTAAGTGAGAGAAGGGGATACATTATTTTGTTAATAACAATAAAAATTAGTTATTTTGTTAATAACAATAAAAATTAGTTAGTAAAGAAAGTGTTGATGCTTTCTGCTAAGATTGGAGATACTGTGGGACGTTCACCAATTAATTACTAGTAATGCACAGTGGTCGAAATCAGAGATTCGATCAATTGAAATACGATTAATCTGCGGTCAGTTCTTTCTTTTTAACCTTAATTCATCACATGACGTACCACTTTTGGCAAACAATCGAAACAATCAGGTATTAAGTTTATAAGAAAGAATACAATAACATCCACTTTTCAATATAAAGATGGAATATTGCCATACATTTAACCATACCGAATTCCAATCCATTTTGTTTTTTGTGGGGACAAACTAGGGTTCCCTTTTTAGTTTTCTTTAAATCTATCCGACCTCCGAAGAAATTTGTGTAGATATTGTGGGGTCAAGAAACAGCCAAGGTGGTCGCTTCTTAACATATCAGTGCCAAAGACCTCCAACCTGACTCGAGCGAAGGCCGGACTGATGCACAAAAAGTGGTCCGGCGTCTCATCCTCCTCTCTACATGCTGGGCAGAATGCACTGTCTAAGATGCCTACCTTTCCATTTGCGTCACCCATAGAAAGTGGCCCGTCATCAGCCCAACCAGCTGCCTACAGTCTCTTCGGCTTAAGGTCAGGAGGATCTGCGGTCGGAGTCGGTCAGACATAGCAGCAAACATCAGTTTTGTCAATCTGCAGCCTCTGTCAACCTGCCAAGCTCGCTTGTAGTTTGCTAATCGTCGCTTTGATGGCTGCAGAAGAGAGTGGTAGAACGGGCTCCGAGGCAAAGATGTTGGCTTCAAAGCCCATCCTAGCAAAAGAGTTAGAGGTCTCCCATGTTAGCATCAGGATATTATGTCTATCAACATAGCTCAGCCTGGATTTGCAGGACTCAATTACCCTTGAAATGGTAGGAGGGACTATCTAAGGCCATGAGCGCAGCTTTGCTATCGTTGCCGACACATACAGATCTGTTTCTCCATATTTTTTTCCACAACAAGGTTCATTGCTTCTTCAATAGCATACACCTTAGTTAAAGTGTAGTTTTGTCTCGCTGGATTCCACGTAGACACCAGAGCCAGAAACGTGATCAGTTCTGGAGCAATCCGTGAAAATGCGAAAACAGTGTATGCCGGGCTCATTCTCCGAGTTTGACCACAATCGAATCTCTGGTAGCACCACAGTGTATCTTTTTACATACGACTCTTGATGGCTTGGAGTCAAGTCGAAGCCCATGCCTTCTCTGTTGGCCAATGCCGGATAGGGGCCGTAATAATTCCCATTGTGTTTCAACCTGCAGACGACCTTCAAGGCCCCTCCTTGGATGAAAACATCAAGTGTTGGTAGACTAACCAGAGCATCTCACGCCAGGCCTGAAATAGTTGGAAAAGCTCCGGTGCAAAAGATGGCATTGTAGTCTCGGTAAGGTCCTCCTGACTCCCACAAGAGAGCGTCTACTCATCCAGACCACTGATGCATAGGTGATGCTAAGATCTTGCTAGGAGAAATACCCCAAGTTTTCTCAAAGACACCTTTGCACTGCCAGGAGGCTGTAAATGCTTTGGATGGTTTTGTTTCAACGTGTGACTTCCAAAGGAGTTTACTATCGAGGATTACTCCAAGATATTTGTTTTTTTCTGATAACTGCATTGTGACTCCTTTTAGCTTAGGCAGAATGAGTCCATTAAGCTTCCTCCTTCTGGTGAAGGGGAATTATCAGTCTTGGTAGGTTTTGCCGATAGTCCCTTAGCACAGCACCAAGTGTCAATCATATCCAGAGTTTTCTTCCCTTTTACAGTATGCATGTAACGAAGTGCACTTTGTATGGTCTCGATGTTTGTGGACCTGTGCGGAGGAAATTTATAAGGCAGCAAATCTAATTCACACTCTGTCTATTGATGCTGAGAAGGTTAAAACACGTTAGGATTTATATAAGCTGTAGACTTTTTAGACGCCTGCTGCAATGGGAAAAATTTACTATAGGAAAATCAGGATTTGTCGGGCGATTGATCGATTCCTTTGTACTCTTTGACCACCTACATATATACATACTAATTTTTGGGATTATGTTTATTTATCATAAATATTTATTTTTTGTAATTTTATTTTTATTTACTTTTTATGATCATTTTTTAAACTTTTTTTTCATTTTTATTTTCACTTTTTCATAAATATTTGTTTTTATAATTTTATTTTCATTTACATTTCATACAATTTTTTTTAAGTTTATTTTTATTTAGTTTTATACTAATTTTTTTAAATGTTATTTTCATTTACTTTTCATACTAACTTTTTTAAATTATACTTTATTTACTTTTCATATTATTTTTTCTTTAATTTCATTTTCACTTTCTTTTCATGATAACTTTTTTAAATATTTTTTTATTTTTATTTTCATTTTTTTCATATATATTTATTTTTAAAATTTTATTTTGTTTTACTTTTTATGATCATTTTTTATCTTGTTTTCATTTACTTTTATACTAAGTTTTTTAAATTTTATTTTCATTTTTTTTCATATTAATTTTTTTAAATTTTATTTTGATTTACTTTTTATGATAATTTTTTCTAATCTTTTTTTCATTTTTATTCTCACTTTTTTCGTAAATATTTATTTTCAAAATTTTATTTTCATTTACTTTTCATATTAATTTTTCTTTTCATGATAACTTTTTTAAATATTTTTTTATTTTTATTTTCACTTTTTTCATAAATATTTATTTTTAAAATTTTATTTTGTTTTACTTTTTATGATCATTTTTTAAACTTTTTTTCCATTTTTATTTTCACTTTTTTCAAAAATTATTATTTTTAAAATTTTATTTTCATTTACTTTTTATGATCATTTTTTATTTTGTTTTCATTTACTTTTATACTAAGTTTTTTAAATTTTATTTTCATTTTTTTTCATATTAATTTTTTTTCATTTTATTTTCATTTACTTTTTATGATAAATTTTTTTAATCTTTTTTTATTTTTATTTTTACTTTTTTCATAAATTTTTATTTTTATAATTTTATTTTCATTTACATTTCATACAATTTTTTAAAATTTTATTTTTATTTAGTTTTATACTAATTTTTTCAAATTTTATTTTCATTTACTTTTCATACAAATTTTTTTAAATTTTATTTTCATTTACTTTTCATACTAATTTTTTTTTTGATTTTTTTTTTCAGTCTTTTCATAAATATTCATTTTTATTTCCCCTTACTTTGTTTAAGGGTCGGTCCTCTCTATTTATTAATAGAATCAATTTTAAGTCCGTTTTTAACGAAATATTTTTTTAAATTTTTTGCAGCAAAATTTCTTCTACTGCTACGTCATATTCACAATGAATAAGCAGCGTTCGCTCAAATTATGTGATACTTATAAAAACTATTTCAAGGTATGGAATGTGGAAAATATTTCATTTTTTTTTCTGCATGTAAAGTATTTGAGGAATGCTTAAATAAACATTTACATAAATTCTAATAAACTCTAATAATATTTATCAATTTGTAGCGGATACAAAATGAACTGGACGATAAGCTGGGCATAAATAGCTTCCTGGTACAGCCCATACAACGAATGGCTCGATATCCGCTGCTGCTGCAACAGTTTATCACGGTGAGTGGTTTGGATAGCTGTAAAGCGAATTAATTTCGACTAATTCAAGGAATATTGTAATTTACAAATTAGAAGTAAAATTTTTTTGGCTCAAAATTATAAAAAAAAAAAATATAAATAACGCCATCTGGACAGCCTCATATTCTGTGATGTCTTTTAATTCTGCTAAATTCTGCTCTTTGTTCTCCATTAACCATTTGCTCTGCTCTTTAAGACGCTTTTCAAACATCGCGACTTTCAAATCAAGCCACTGCTTGAGTCCTGCTGCCGTTTGGAGAAGAAAATGCGCACGCTGCTCACCACCACCAATGAATCCGAAGTCATCAACGACATAGTCGAGTGTAATGAGGTTAGTAATGTGCGAAAAAAAACAACTCTCAGCTAATTTTCCCCATTGCAAATACATCTTTTAACACTCATCTTTCTCCTTCCACTCCTCCCGCTTTAGTTCAATGTCTTCCATCAAGGCAAATTTCGCAAGGTGAGCGAATTCTCTGTGATCGATCACACGCTCAGACGCACCTATCGCGGCAAAGTCTTCATATTCGACAAATGCATCATCTACACTGAAATCAAAGGCAAACAGCTGATCTTTCACGGTCGCTATCCGTACGAACACATCGGCATTGTTTCGAAGGCGAAACATTTTACACTCTTCTACGAGCGTCGCAAACAGCAGGAATGTGATTTCGTTTCCGAGCCACCGGTTATCGAGGCGTGGCTAGAGCTGATACGCGAAATGATTAGTGCATACATAATGGAGGAACGGCAAAAGCTACAGGATCGTTATGCGCGCGAAGGCGACCAACAGTACAGGAAGCCAGTCAGCTTGTCACTGTTTCGTGACTCGAATCGCTTTAGTTCGGATAGTGGCATAGGCAATATTTGGGTATTGCCCAAGCCGGAAGCGGAGTCGGAGGCGGCGAGTAATCGAACGACGTGGTATGCGGTGAATTGAGAGCAGAGCGCACGATGTATGCTCATAGTATATAAGAGAAGGAGAATGGGTAGGGGAGCTTGTTTACGGACGATTAGAACGATTTACAGTTCTATTGAATTCAAGAATGTCCCAAATGAAAGTGTTAGAAATATCACTCTGTTGAATGTCATCCAAAAATGTTCCCTTTACGTGGCATCAGAATTTGAGTTTGGATGATGGAGTTCGAGTTGGAATGCAGTGTGGCCATATTTATTTACATATTTACATACATAAATCAACGTAGCGCTTTCAAATTCGTTGTGCGCTACAAGGAGTTGCTTATCAATTCGTTAGAAAATAATAACACCATTCAAAATTAATCTTATCTGGCAACACGATATTGCCAATTTGACAGGGCAATGCAACAATTGCATGCAGATACTTGTATTTGGTAGCATAATTTACAAATATCAGAATTTGTGAACTGCCTCAATGTTCTTAAAAGTAAAACCTGTACGAAAAAAAATTTTTTTTTGGTTTTTTGTAAACTATTTTAATTTTTATAAACTCCGATGTGGATGTTTTAGCATTTCGGTTTGTAGACTTAAAGCAAAGCTCAATAATTCGTTTAGTTTAGTAAATTTTAAAAACACAAATTTATAATAAAATGCCAAAAAATATTTAATCTTATTTAAGTATTGATTTTATAGTATTTTGTAGTTAAGAAGATGACGAAAAAAATGTTGTAGTCACAAATAATGTTTATATGTACACCTTTTATATGTATGCACGAAGTTGAAAAATGTGAAGTACCTATACGAGTATATTTGTAATTATTATAGTTATTACAATTATGTGTAAAATAAAAGCAGTGACATGTGGACGAAATTTCAATTGAAGAAAGAAATAAAAAAATTTTTTTTTGTTTGTATTCCATTTTGCTTATATACGTTTAAGTTATTGAACGAAATACTTATCAATCGGAAATACAGTTATACGCTTTTCGAATAAATAAGAAATGTATGAAAGGAAGGATTTCAGTTGTGCTAAATATAGGGCGGGACAGCGGCTGGCTTCCATTTACATCACATGGCATTGTGAAAGCTATTTAGTATTGCAAAAAGTAAAAGGAGTTCAATAACATATCTTTGCGTCACTAAATACGAGTATATTATATAATACAAGGTGGTGCAAAATTAATCACCTTATCGGAAGGTTTATAATTTTTGTAAATTGTGAACTGGATAGTTCAACGGTTGTACTTCGTCGGACCCGAAGAGATGCGTGAGCTTTTTTAGCCGTTTTTTTACACTGCATCCTCCGGCCGAGAGAACTAAGCGTCGTGACACTAGACGGCTGCACAAAAAGCAAAATCATCTAAAGCCATTGGCCCCGACGGACTGAGCACGCTGATGCTAAAGCACCTGGGATCTTTGGGAGTAGGATTTCTCACAAGGGTCTTCAATCTGTCCTTGGACACTCTCACCATCCCTGACAAGTGGAAAGCAGGGAGAGTGGTCCCACTACTAGAACCTGGGAAACCCGCCAACCATGGGGAATCTTATCGCCCGATAACTCTTCTTTCCCCAGAAGTGAAGCCTTCTCCCAATCTTTACGAAACATCTGGCCCCAGCCCCACATCACCACTGCACTTATCGTCATAAACGCCCAGATAAACCGCGGGCTTAACCAAAACCGCCCCTGCGAGAGGACTGTCCTAGTATCGTTGGGCCTGAAGAAGGCTTTCGACACAGTCAGCCATTTCACGCTACGCGATGATATTTATTAGTCGACACTCCCGCCAGGGCTGAAGTGGTGGTCCGCCAACTATCTGAGCGGTTGCCACTCGTCAGTGATTTTTCGTGACCACACATCTAAACAGAGGAAGATTAAGCAAAGGGTTACGCAGGGTGGTGTCCTTTCACCATTGCTGTTCAACTTCCACATCTCGAAACTCCCCCAGCCACTAGAGCGGAGTCTCCCTGGTCTCATACGCTGACGATTGCTCGATAATGCCGTCGGGCAATCACATCGATGGCCTGTGCTTCAAAGTGCACAACTACCTTACCGACCTTTCTCGCTTTTTCACTGCGAGGAATGTCCTACTTCCTCCCACTAAGTCCACGGCGACGCTCTTTGCCACTTGGACAAAGGAGGTCAAACTGCTTCTCAAGGTAAAAGTCGATGACACACCAATTCCGATGGTATACAACCCCGAAATTTTGGGTGTAACCTTCGACAGTTTGCTCTCCTTCTCAGCGCACACAACCGCAATTGTCACTAAAGTCCAAAATCGCAACAAGGTCCTTAAACTATGCTGTGCCTGTCTCTTCGCCTGAAACTAGTGACACGCAGTGAATAAAGCTCCAGACTTGCCAAAACACTACCATTCGGACAGCGACGAGCTGCCTCCTGATATCCCCAATACAACACTTTCACAACGAGGCCAAATATAATAGCATATATATACATATGTATATATAA
>JAYXIM010032326.1:0-45168 GCA_037575425.1 Anastrepha fraterculus
TACAACACTATGTATGCTGTGCAGGAACAAAACAGCAATTGACAATAGGTTTATTCCAAGATGGGCTTAATCTAATCCGCCGAAGACAAATCATCCTTCAACAAGGCAGTGCGAGACTCACACCAGAGAGTTTTTGAACATTCGAGAAATAAAATTAATGGGCCGTCCGTCTTACACCCCCGATTTGCCACCTAATGATTTCTTTTTGCTTCCAAACATTTAAGGGCACAGATACCTGCAAACGGCCATATTTTCCCTAATGTTCATAAAAATTATTTAAAGTGAAGAAATCAATATACTTTTTTCAAAATTGGCGTACAGTTTATTTTTATACATTAAAATAATATAAAAAAAAAATGTTTCATCATTCAACATTTAAAATGGCGGATGTACACTCAATTATTCGAGGAAGGTCGCAGCGGGGCTTCTCAATCGGCGGGCATTGTAGCATCGGCGTCAGTGACCTGAATACAAAAAACCAAAAATGTTTTTGTTTATTCATGTCATAATTTCTATATGAATTAAACAAAAATGAAAAAAGATTTGCGTAATAAAATGCTTAAAAAATGACTTTTGGGCCGAATTTTCCTACCATTTTTACTTCGAAAAAATTATTTTTTCGAAAAATTTTCGAAAACTTGTAAATTCACATAGAAAGTAATATCATAAAAAAGATGTGTGCAAATTTTCAGGGAGATCGGTCAATAACTTTTCGAGTTATGGTGTACGCCAATGCGAAAAATATAGTTTTGAGAAAAACGCGCCTAAAGTTTAAATTCATGAAAATTCAATGATTTTTGTAACTTACCGATTAATCAGCAATTCCAGCGCCATATAATTGTCCTTCTGAAGCCCCGTAGAACTCATTCTGTTTAATTAGTTGCTGTTGAGCTTTACGAACTTCTGTGGTGGCTAATGAGCTGAGCCGATTTCCTTGAATCACTCTCTTTTCATCCAGTTTTTCGGCGTAAGGAGTTCATTGTTTCTAAAATCGATGTATATCCTTCATTGATTAGTCCAGCAGCAATGTATGAGACCATTTCAATAATTTTTCACCCCGCATGTAGGTGTTTTATGGCGAGACGCCAAACGGTAGAGTTGAAACTCTCATTTGCGTTTTGCGTGTGACCACCCAAACATCTTTCGAGCAATTCATCTCGTGATAAATCTAAAAATATTGGCTCTACGTGCTGCTGAATATCTGGATGTAGTGGTGCAGGGTGATTAAAATTGTATCCAGAGGCTTTAGCTTTTTGCCATTTGTACCAGCAGTCAGGACCAGGTGGACAGTACTCATGGCTTAGCTTGTCATCCGTAGGGCACAAATGATAATAGATGGCATTACAGCTTTTTTCATATTCTCTGCTCATACAAATTTTCAATAATGGACAGGTAGAAAGGTGAAGAGATTCAAGAGACCGGTAAAAAGTCGGCAACGTAACCATACCTCTCCCAGCGTTCGAACGCAAAGAATAGAGTCGTCACGGTTAACGATCTATAATATAAGAAATACTTAAATTTACGTTCTAAAAATTTGTTCTTAAAGGATTATATTAACATTTTATGAAAACGAACAACATTTTTTTTTTGAAATTTTACAGGTATCTGTCCCCTTAAAATAAAATGCATGGTCAACATTTTTCAAAGTCTGGATAAGCTGTGGAAGCCTTCAGCTCGTTTTGCAGGTATCCACTTCTGAGAGGCAAAAGTGCTTTGTAAATTGGTTCGAGCGAATGCAGAAGTGTATTGACTTCCAAGGAGGACATTTGGAAAACCAATGGAACTCATTATTAGGGGAAAAATATAAAAGGCAAGCCAGAATATAGGGTATCAAGAGGATAATATTTAGTTTCTGCCGGCTGGTTTGGAACTAACTTGGAAAACTATTGCAATCCATCTAACTATTAGTCCTGCTGAGATGAAAACTGGTGAAATATTGATGCTTTCAAAACTAACTTTTTTCTTCATTAGCTTGAGAAATCTTGTAACTTCAAACTTATGTATTTATATAGCGTCAGGCTAGGGCACCAGGTTGTTTTGACGGCGTTTGTCGAATCTGCTGTTTATTAATCATTCACTGATGGCAAATCAACATCAAGTGGTAACGACTGATGTCTTTTTAAGCGCATACCGCCTAACGTAACCTATGCCAATGTAAAGGCATTTTTTTATTGGCATTACCTTTGAAGTGTTCCGGGCATTATTAGCTAATGAATCTACTTGATACAAATATGAGCATAACGGATGTACACAAACAAACACCAAAGAAAGAAAAGAAATGGCAAAGCGGTAGATACTTGGCTGCGTTGATTGATATAATTGTTTATAAACAAAATGAAACAACGATAAACATTTCGCTCGTTTAACCGGCTGATAATAAAGTCGCTATAAAAATAGAGAGCGAGCAACAGGTTAAGCGAGTAGTAAATGCAGAGAGTGAGAGTGAGAGAATGTATGTTATGGAGCGCATATTTCGTAATGAAAGGTAATTTCTCAGTGATATGTATTGTATGGCGGCACTTTTGCGATCTCACTTATCATACGGCGAGCTCGTAAGCTAACTGCTCCATTCATGATTAGTGCTCTGAGCAAATTAACAAATACATATTTATGGATTTCTGTTTTGGCATTTTCCTCTCTGTTGTACAAATCGCAAATGTGCAATTGATTTGTCAGCAGTAGCCATAAACACAGACCTACAAACATATGAAAAATGTATGATTGTTATGGCAAAACTTAATTAAAATAAAAATTTATAGCACAGCAAGCATTCAGTTGAGTTTGCGATCTCGTGCTGACGGCATCGATGTTTTCAAGAGCGCGATGTGACGCGTGCGGTTATTGTCACATTGTATATTTTTGTCTAAAGAAGCGCAAATAATATACCTATCAACCAGCTTGAATAGAAGTGCTTAAGTGAAGATCCATTTTTTCAAAAATAAAAATAAAAAAATTATTAAAGAAAATTGTGTAAGTCTTTGAGGCAACTCTTCGACTGCGAAATCGCGATCGACACTGCTACTTACGCCTACTCTTTAACCGACGCGTTCCGAAAATGTTATTCGGCCTAATACAGTTGTCGTGGTTTGATGCCACCACTGCCGCGTTGCCCTTTATCACCGTCGCGTTGTTACAGCTTTTGAATGCGTTTTTAACAGATCAAACAACGCGTCAAGTGAAGGCCGCTAGTGAGTTAACAACTGCCGCTAATTTGATAGCCGAAGATGGCACAACAACAGCAGCAGCAACAAATGGCAAAACACCAGCAGCCAGTAACAGTGCAGTGAATGGAAAATTGCAAAAACAAAAGAGTGAACATTGTGAAGAGTAGGTGTCTGGGTGGGGAGGAAAAAAAATTAAATAAATAAATAAAAAAATTTAAATTATTTATAATTTTGATTGCATTCGTGGGTTTAAGATATATTGCATATTTATGTCGGTCCGTGGTTAAGTAATGCGAAAATCGTGTTGAAAAAAAAGAAATTATTAGAACATAATTTTTTATGAGCAAATTAAAAAAATTGTTTTTCACTGCAAAAATGTAATAAAGGTCGAATGGAATGGAATTAATTAATTAATTAATTTAAATCTAATGAAATTGTTACCAAAAAAATCTAAAGCTGCAAAAATTGTTTTGAAAAATTTGTACCGAAAGAAATTCATGCAATACTTTTTTTTTTTTAATTCTCAAAAATTGCTACTCTTATATAAAAGGTTAAATGAGTTAGAGCATTAAAGAAGGTGGCGCAAAATTAGTCATCAATTTTGCTTATAAATAATTTTATTAAGTAAAAAAACATCATTTTGAGTGACGGAAATTTCTATTTTGACCTTTACGCGCTCCTTTCCTTAATTAATTCCTAATTCATAAATGTCAAACATGACTGACGTACGACGCGATTTGCAAAAATTAAAAATCTTTCGATATGGGGATTAATTTTGCGCCACCTCGTTGAAATACATTTTATCAAATAATTTTATTTTTAATAAAAATGCGCTACAGTGGCTTTGGAGTTTTAGCTGAGTTAACTTATTAAGAGCCCAAATCTCACCGCAAATGGCTTTTATATTAAAAATATTCCATTTAATTTTTATATTTTCATGAATGAGTTTCAATTAAAAAGTTTTCAAAATATATAAAAAAGGGGTTTTTTTTCTTAAACAAATTTAATACAAATGAAAAAAGTTTGCAAAACTTAATGTGGTTTATCAAAAACTTATAAACTATTATATTGCATTAAAATCGCTTACTGTTTTTTTTTTTATTTTTCTTGCAAAAAAATCATCTTATTAAAATGATGTTACATTTTTTTTTATTATTTCAAAATGGCACTTTTTAATTTTATTTTCTTGAAAAACTTGAACAAAAACTTAAAACATTCCATTTAATTGGACTTAAAGATAAAATTTTATAAAAAATAAAAAAAAATTGTTTAAAAAAAGCGACATATTACAAAAGCTTTGGCGCCAAAAATCTAATTTCTCAAGTTCTAATGTCCCAGTTTTATAAAAATTAAAAAATTTTAATTAATAAATTTAAAAAAAGTTACATATTTCAAAAATATTCTTTTTCATTAAAACAATTTTTTCCTTACTGTTTTTTTTTAATTTTTCTTGCAAAAAAATCATCTTAAATTTTTTTTATTATTTCGAAAGGGCACTTTTTAATGGATTGAATTTGAACTTTTCGTGGAATTTAAAATTTAAAAATCCATAAATTTAATTACTTAAAAACAATAAAACTGTATGTTGTAATTTTTAAATTTTAAAATTTTTTAAAATTAAATTTTGAATTATATTTTAGTGAAACTCTTTTAGAGAAATTGGAAAGTTAAAACTTAATGTTTTATTAAAATCGATGATTAATTAACTTAAAAATTCTAAAATTTAAAGTTTTAGGTTCCAAATTTTTTATTTTTTTCTAAATCGCGTTTTGAGTTATGTTTAACTCTGGAACGAGCAAATACTAAAGTACGTTGCATATTTTTCGATATTTCAATTGATTGAAGTTTAATTTTTAATGAAACTTCGAATTTAAGATATAAGTAATGTAAAAAAATTGTAAATTCTAAAATTTGAATTGAATTAGAAATTTTTCCAATTTTTAAAATTTTTTTCACAAAATTTTTAATCTGGTCTTATTTTGGTGAAATGGTTTTATTGAAATTTAATACGAAGGTTTGAAAACTTCAAAATTAAGATATTAATTGCTTAAAAACTCTAAAATTTAAAGTTTGAATTTTGAAATTTTTTAAATGCATTATTTTTTTAGACTAAATTACAGAAACAGAGGTCGATGTACAAACCTCAAATCTATCTATCTAAGGACGTTTTAAGAAAAGTGGATATTAGTGCCATGTAATGTTATGTTACAAAATATGTTATGATGCTTTCGAATAACATTTTAAGGGGGCAGATACCTGCAAACGGCTATATTCCCCGATTTTCATTAAAATTATTTAAAATAAAGAAATCAATCCATTTTTTCAAAATTGGCATACAGTTTATTTTTATACATTAAAATAATATTAAAAAAATGTTCATCATTCAACATTTAAAATGGCGGATGTACACTCAATTCTTCGAGGAAGGTCGCAGCGGAGCTGCTCAATCGACGGGCATTGAAGCATCGGCGTCAGTGACCTGAAAACAACTTAAATTTTTTTTTTTTATTTATGCCATAATTTCTACAAAAATGTAAAAAAATCGCGTAATAAAATGCTTAAAAAAATGACTTTTGGGGTGAATTTTCCTACTATTTTTGCTTCGAAAAAATTATTTTTTCGAAAAATTGTCGAAAACTTGTAAATTCACATAAAAAGTAATATCATAAAAAACTGTGTGCAAATTTTCAGGGAGATCGGTCAATAACTTTTCGAGTTATGGTGTACGCCAATGCGAAAAATATAGTTTTGAGAAAAACGCGCCTAAAGTTTAAATTCATGAAAATTCAATGATTTTTGTGACTTACCGATTAATCAGCAACTCCAGCGCCATATAATTGTCCTTCTGAAACCTCGTAGAACTCATTCTGTTTAATTAGTTAGCTGTTGACGAGCTTTACGAGCTTCTTTGGTGGCTATTGAGCTGAGCCGATTTCCTTGAATCAATCTCTTTTCATCCAGATTTTCGGCGTAAGATTTATATTGTCGGCCAATTAATATATTTGAGGAATTCATTGTTTCTAAAATCGATGTATATCCTTCATTGAATAATCCAGCAGCAATGTATGAGACCATTTCAATAAATTTTGACCCCGAATGTAGGTGTTTTGGAGCGAGCCGTCAAACGGTAGAGTTGAAACTCTCATTTGCGTTTTGCGTGTGACCACCCAAACACTTGCGAGCAATTCATCTCGTGATAAATCTAAAAATATTGCCTCTACGTGCTGCTGAATATCTGGATGTAGTGGTGCAGGGTGATTAAAAATTTCTCCAGAGGCTTTATCTCTTTCCAAGTTGTACCAGCTGTCAGGACCAGGTGGACAGTACTTATGGCGTGGCTTGTCATCCGTGGAGCACAAATGATAATAGGTGGCATTACAGCTTTTTTCATATTCTCTGCTCATACAAATTTTCAATAATGGACAGGTAGAAAGGTGAAGAGATTCAAGAGACTGGTAAAAAGTCGGCAACGTAACCATACCTCTCCCAGCGTTCGAACGCAAAGAATAGAGTCGTCACGGTCGACGATCTATAATATAAGAAATACTAAAATTTACGTTTTAAAATTTTTTTGACATATTCTTAAAGGATTATATTAATATTTTGTGAAAACAAACCAAAATTTGTTTTCGAAATTTTACAGGTATCTGTCCCCTTAAACAAAGTAAAGGAAATTTTATTGGAAAAAAAAATTTTTTGGAAAGCAAATTTTTTTGAAATATTTTCTTTTGTTTTTCATAATCTAAAAATTATAGCCAGAAATAGTCGAAATAATTTGGAAACTATTTGCTTAACGAAAATGAAAATATTCAACTCCTGTTGCTCAAAAAAACTCACAATTTGAACTGAAAAGAAAAATCGTAAATCATGACTTGACTGTGTGGTTTAAGCAAAACAGCGAAGAAAAGAAAAACGGAGCTCGAACTAAAACAAAAATAAAACCCAAAACTATGATAACTGCAATTCAAGTGATTCAAGGCAATTTTAAATAATAAATAAATAAACGTGAAATTTAAATTTGTTACAAAAAAAGTTAAAGTGGAATGAAAGTTGAATCGAAATGTGCTAAAAAATAAGCGAAGTGAAAATTTAACTTTAAAGAAAACAGAAATGTTTTAAATCATATATTTTTAATGAATATACGCAACAACTAAAAAATAAAATAAAAAAAACGCTTTTAATTGAACGAAAATTCAAATTCGTATTCAAATGAAAAAAGTGGAAAATGACAGCAAGTTATGTTATAAGTTAATGTATGTACATAGGTTGAAAGAGTAGAAAATTTGTAGTAAATTGAACAAGTAAAAAATGTCAGGAAGTGTTGTTGTTTTAATAATGATTTTTTTTTAATGAATTAATAAATTTAAATAACTAATAAATTTACATAAATTCTGGCATTAAATGAATATAATGAATCCACATTTTATATAACCATAAAAATTAAAAAAACAAAACTGGTATGAGTGCCGGTGAGAAATGAGAATAAATTGTAATATAAAAGAAATAAAAAATCGTCAAAATTCAAATTCTTTATACATTTTGTTTAATAAAAAATAAATTAACAAAAGTGTTTCTTTTTCTCCAGTTAAAAAACAATATTTGAAAAAATAACAAAACAGCATTTAAAAAAGCATCAGTAACAAACAGCCAGCTTAAATATAAACACCGTGGCTCTTGAAATACGAACCGTTATTGCTTTAACAGGAACCACGAGCACAAGGAAGAAGTGAGAGTAGAATTGAGTGAGGTTAAAGTGAAAGTGAAAACAAAACAGTTGGTTGTGGTCTCAGCTAATAACTATGTAAACAATAACAATGTTTTGTTGTTAAAGAGACATCCAAACTAAAAGAACCGTATAACTCCCCCCTTCTATGTAAATTCCCCTTAAGAAGTGTTAAGGTGCAGCGCAAAGTGCGATTAAGCGAAATTGTTTAACAACTGAGTCATAGATTTGTTGTTCTTCGCTATTAAGTCTATAATTAAGACTTTTAGCTGATAAGATAACTTTTTTCAGTGTATTTATAATATTTTTTCTCCGCTTGCATAACGACAGTGTTTCTAATTGTTTTGGTTGAAGTAAACCCGCATTTTCTTATTGTACACATTTGTGCTTTCTTCTGGCGTTTCGTAATTCATGGTTTGATAATCAGTTGTGTACACCTCGCCGTGCATTGATTATGGAATATCGTTCATTATCGACATATATTTTCATACATACATATGTACGCATATTTTTAATTCTATACAATTTTGTGATAACTTTTATTTTTTTGTTTGTTTATTTATTTATTTATTTGCTTAAGTCTATGATTACAGGAATCTCCAAAAATTAGAGCTTGAAATTAGCTTTTGAAATATGTCGCTTTTTTCTGAAAATAAATTTTTTAATTTTTATAAAACTGGGACATGAGAGCTTGAGAAATTAGATTCTTGCCTCCAAAGCTTTTGAAACATGTCGCTTTTTTTTAATATTTTTTTTTTATTTTTTATAAAATTTTATCTTTGAATCCAATTATGTAGAACTTTTTAAGTTTTTGTTTAAGTTTTTAAGAAAATACATATCATATTTTGCATATAAATGTGTGTATGTATTTATGTATATATGTGTTTTACTATACTTGCAAAAAAGTTTAAACGAATCTAAATTTTTTCTTCGAAGAAAAGTTTGAGCACAATTATTTTCCAGCATTTTTTCTTCTTGGCCTTCCTATTTCAAAGAAAAATAAAATTTTGCAACAAATTATTACATATTTTTACAAAAAAAATATCTTGAATTTTAAACTATTAAAATTATAATTGAAAATTTAAATTTTTTTTTACTATTAAAATTTGTTTACAAATTTTCAATGAAAAAAGTGCTTACATTTTTTATTTTGGCATGAAAATTAAGTTGGTATGAATTTCTTTTCACTCAAAATATTTTTTTTTTTTTTTTTTTTTGTTTTTTATAATACTTTAAAATCAAAGTAATATTTATTAATAATTTTGTGTTCGAACCTTTAGTTTTTTGTTTACTTTTTTTGACGAAAATTAAAATTAATTAAAAAATTAAAATGTTATTAAAAATTAAAATTTTCTTCGCATAAAAGTCATAGTTTTCTTTTCGGAAATCAGGGTTTCGCGCTAAATTATTGTATCTAATTTTAATTTTTAAACTTTTCATATATAATTAAAATGGTTTGAAATTAGCTTTAATATAAAAATTTTTTTTTTCTTCATTCAAAAGAATTCCTTTTCTGCATACCTACTTCCAATATTCTATATTAGATTAGGTTTGGTGAGTAAGGTTACTTGTCTTGTCTAAGATAAGACACTCGGTGGCCCTAAGGCCCATTGTGATACCTGTATTTTATTTCCATCCCCTAACCAAGTTGCTTAAACCACTTAGATCTTTTTAAGAAGGTAACAATCTATTAAAAAATTTCAAAATTTTTTCAGTTTAAATTCTTATTTTCCTTTTTGAAATTAACTCTTTAAGAAAATCTAATTTTTGTTTTCTAATTTTCAACCCTTTTGCGTATCATTTACATTTTTTAAACCAGCCTTTTAATGAAACTGATTTCTTTTTTGTTTATTTTCAAATAATTGTATTTCTGTTAAAACATTTTTTTAAATTGTTACTTATAAAAAAGTTTTTCTAAAAATATATAATATTTTTAATATAATACAATATATAAAATATACGTTTTTTTCGAAATTTATGTAAAAGTAACAGAAATTTACATTGCAATAATGGAAGACTGTAAACGAATTTAAATAATTAAGCAAACTTTGAAATAAATTTTTTAAAATTAAACTTCAAATTAATTTCAAAAACTCAAAAAATAAGAACATTATTACAGATATTTGGTGTGGTTATTTCTTTCAAAATAGAAATATTTTAATAAATAAAAAATTGTTTTAGTTACAAGCTTTTAAAAACTAAAATTTTTTAATAGAATTTTTGTGTAAAGTTTTTCTTTATTCATATAATTTCTAAATTATTATTTGGCATAAACTCACCGTTTGCTTTTTAATAAAATTTTTTGATTTTTTATAAATTTTTCTGAATTTTTTTTTATTAAAATCCATATTTTAATAAAAAATTAAAACCAGTTTGTAATTAGTAAGCGTAATTTTAATTTGGAATAAATATTAAAAAAATTTATAAAATTGAAAACATGTCCACTTTAATTTGTATAAAGATTGTTTTTTCTGCGAGAAGTGGCAACTTGTTTTTTTTTTAAGAAATTTTTATAAAATTTTATTTCAATTTTTATAAAATTTTTACTTACACATTTAATTTTGTAACAATTTTATATTTTATATTTCAATTTTAAATCAATTTTTTTATGAAAATATGGAAATATTTTGTATAAATTTTATATTTTTATAATTCAATTTTAAATCAATTTTTTTATGAAAATATGAAAATATTTTGTATAAATTTTATATATTATATTTCAATTTTAATAATTTTTTATGAATTTTTGTTTTTTTAGATTCATTTTTTCCTAATGAAAATATTTTGTATAATTTTGTATAAATTCTATAAATAATATTGTAATTCAATTTTAAATATTTAAATATATATTTTTTATTTTATATTCATTTTTTTCCTCATGAAAATATTTTGTATACATTTTATATTTTATATTTCAATTTTAAATCAATTTTTTTTATGAAAATATTTTTTTGTTTTTAAGTTTCGATTCAGTTATTTCTTACAAAAATATTTTGTATAAATTTTATAATTAATAGTTCAATTATTGGTCAATTTTTTATGATAATATTTTTTCTTTATTTTAGATTTATTTTTTTCCTTATGAAAATATTTCGCATAATTTTGTATAAATTTTATATTTTATATTTCAATTTTAAGTCAATTTTTTTTATGAAAATATATTTATTTTTATTTTAGATAAATTTTGTTACCTAATGAAAATATTTTGTATAATTTTGTATAAATTTTATATTTTATATTTCAATTTAAAATCAATTTTTTTTATGAAAATGTGTTTTTTCTTTATTTAGATTAATTTTGTTTCCTTATGAAAATATTTTGTATAAATTTGTTTAAATTTAATAATTAATATTTCAATTTTAAATCAATTTTTTTAGGAAAATATTTTCTTTTTTAATTTTAGATAATTTTTATGAAAATATTTTTTTTTCTATTTTAGATTCCTTTTTTCCTTATGAAAGTATTTTGTATAAATTTTATAATTAACGTTTCAATTTTAAATCAATTTTTTTATGGAAATATGTTTTTTTTTAATTTAGATTCATTTTTTTCCGTATGAAAATATTTTTTTATTTTTTGGTAGTTAATTTAGATTCTTGCAAAGCAAATTGTTTGCAAAGAAAGCAGCAACTAATCTTTTCTAAAATTAATTTTTTATACAATTTTTATTTACCAATTTAATTTTTTATATATTTTATAAGCCAAGGTAGGCGTATTTTTGTTAATTTAAAATTCATTTTTTTTTGTAAATATTTTTTTGTTTTATTTTATATAATTTTTTTCTTCTGAAAATAATTTTTAATAATTATTAGAGCATTAAACATCTGTACATTCCAATTTTTTAACTAATTTCATAAAATTGAAAGAATTTTTCCCTAAAATTTTGTATAATTAAAATACAGTAATATATAAAATAATTAATTTCTGCGGAATGTAGCCAACTAAAACTTTTTTATTTTGAAAATTAAAAAAAAAATTCTTAATTTTTATGTATTTTTTATTTATTTAATTGTTTTTATTTTTATTTATCATATTTTTTAAATTTTAAATACATGTTTTTTTTTTAAATTTAAGTTATTATAAAATTTGAGCCCAATAAGAAATAATTGAGCTTAAACTTACATCTAATGTATATTCCTTAACTGTTTATACTTTTTTTATTACAAGTTATGCATTTCGCGTAATTTCATGTTAAATTTTTTTTTGCAATTTCAATATTATTAGGAAAGCCCCAGGCGATAGTTATTAGCACTGATTATTACTATTTACTTTCTAAGATTTTTCTCACGAATTTAAATAATAATATATATTAATACATACATGCATATACACATATACATATACTACACATATGCATAAACGCATACATAAATCCATACATCTCTTCTTTCCCCCAATCTGTTGTTTTTTAATATTTCTTGTGCCTATGTCGTGTGCCTTTGTTTTGTATTCCAGCTCTATAACAGTTATACCCTCAGCGCCGGTGTGTTCACCATCGCCTCCCTCATCTGCACGTAATTCCATCAATCTATTATACAACAACAATGGCAACAATCACACCATCATTCCACATACGTCATTTCTGCCCGAAATACTCAGCGATGAATAGTAAGTGTTTGTTTGTTTGTGTTTGTATTTGTATTTGTTGTTATTCGCATTAGTGAGTGTTTGTGTGTGTATAGCTTCATTTTGTTTTGTTTACATTCAAATATTAAATATTATAAATTAATTGAATTGATTTGAATCATTACATAATTGCCTTGTTTGGGGGTAAATACAATTTTATTAATTGGAATGTGTGAGGAATTCAAAATACGAGGAGCAATAAAATAAAAAAATAAATATAGTTCTTAGATGCTAGATAAAATTCGGCGCAAATTTAATTTAGTGCAGAATTAAAGCAAAAATACCTGACGTTTATTCGAATAAAATTGCCTTTAACCGGTCATGCATTTCTCTTCCTTCCGCCTTCAACAGTCACGAGGATGAAGACACACTTTCGCTGGAGAATCTCTTTCCCTGCGATCAGAGTGAAATTTACGCTTCGAAGAAGATCAGTTTCATCATTGATGAGCTGATACAGACTGAGGTGAATTATGTGAATAATTTGCGCAAAGGTCTTAAGAATTATGGCGAGGCGCATGCGTGTGCGGATGCACCCGAAGCATTGAAAGGTGCCGACAATCGCCTGCGACTACTCGGCAATGTTGAGGATATTCTGAAGTTACATGAAGAACAGATTTTACCGCTAATGTTGCGCAATCAAAGGGACTTGAAGTCGATGTTCGATGAGTTTGCGGCGTACTTTGATGTGAGTATGAATTTTTGAAATCAATTTGTTTTAATCAAGAATGAAGGCACCTACGAATTTGTATATAATTACATATATGGAAATTTTATAATAGTATTAAATTTGAAGTTAGTGGGAAATACATAATTACAGTATCGGTTAAGGAACCGACCTGGCGCTATTTTCGAAATTACGAGTTTGGAATTATTTTTTTAATGCGAGCGTGAGGATATCTTTGGGTATTAACCGACAGCACCACATACACAATTTTATTATTACTATTGAATGCGTAGCAAGTACTAGTATTGCGACTTAAGCAGCTTTTTTGCGCTGAGCTTTAAAAATAAACTCACCTAAAAATCTGAGGCTACTAGACAACTGAGTACTTTGGAGGCGGTCGTCGTCTTAAAGTTGTGAAGAACTTCTCCACCCTTAGCTTATTTAGGATGCCAAGTACTTTGAGGGGTATCATGTTCCAAATTCGGGTGGAGAGTATGGACATGGAGATAGCAGTCTCTCTCCAATGTGTATGAGTATATGGCTTGTGATACGTGAGCAATCACATAAGATACGTTCTCGCATTTGCCTACAGCGTCTAGTCAGAGTGCTAAGTCGAGTCGTTATATTACTGCACCTAAATTCTAGAAATTGTTGAGCTACCCTCCGATAAAGAGTCATGAAACTCTTTGTTTGCATTTTTTTCTTTTTTGGCTTGCACAGCTGGGGACAAATTTACTCAAAAAAGCTAGAGAATATTTAGACGTTGCTGAAGAGTAAGTTTTGTTGGCCATAACCGCCTTGGGCTTACAATAGATTCAAAATAATTTTGCAGTCATCCACAAAAATTGTCGTCATTTTATGTAATACTCAGGCCTTTCTAATAGCGATCACCTCTCGGCAGGCAACGACAAACCTCCGAGTGTATTTCTGCCATGAAAACGCTACTCATTAAAAAGTATTATACATGCCGTTCGGAGTCGGCTTAAAAACAGTAGATCTTTCCCTTTGTGGAACACCATCAAAAGACACACCACAAATAGGAGGAGGAGCTAGACCAAACACCCAATAAAGAGTGTA
Organism: Anastrepha fraterculus; assembly: GCA_037575425.1. NCBI lineage: Eukaryota > Metazoa > Arthropoda > Insecta > Diptera > Tephritidae > Anastrepha > Anastrepha fraterculus. The sequence goes on from JAYXIM010032326.1 coordinate 14,255, forward strand.
AGCACAGATTTCGTGAGCACAGATTTCGATTGCAAAAAATTTCCCCTGGAGTGAATATGATTGAGCCCACTAGTGGGGTTTTTTGAAACTAAGGTACGAATAATTTTGCTTCGAATACTCCCATCCAAACTTCGGATTCTTATCGCTTTACAGCTATTCATTTCAAAAATTATTAGCTTCATGGGCTTTCTGCAGAAGAAATCTGATAGTTTGATACCCGAGCATCTGATAATACTATGTACATATTTTTGAAGACTAGAAATACATTTTAATGAGAACATAAATATTGTGGGCTATACTGATAAATTAGGACAAAATTGGAGTGGTTCTATATATATATGTATGTATGTTAAGTGCTTTCTAGTCCCGGAAATACGAGCGTTTATTGCACCTTTCGTATTGTCTTATCGCTGACCAGAGGATAGAGGCTTTAACAAAGTGCTTCGTAGTAGATTCTTTGTAATATTTCCATTGATTCAGTTCGAATTGTGAATTCACTTTCGATCGAGCGCCTAGAAAAAAAGGTGTAAGATATGTAAGCTTTGGTAATGATAAGGTGGAAAGAGAAATAAGGAAATGGCAGTAGTTATATAAAGGAATACTTTAAAAGGGAATAATGGATAATTTGGTACTTGACGATGCCTAACAACAGAATTTTTGCAATAAAGTAGAAAACCATAAAAAACAAATTTTCTGTGTTATTCATATCTGTTCTAATTATTCCCTTTAAGGTAATCTCTAAGTTAACCGAGACACATACTCCCACCACTTCCTTTGAATCATTTTGGAAGCACTTTCAGCTTCTTCGGCGAATTTTCCTTTATCACCTTAATAATCCCAAAATGCTTTCTGCAAAGTGGCAACTTAAGTTGGGGAAATGGTAAAAAGTTCCATTTACCTTTTCAGGGGAATACTGAGATGGCGGAATGGTAGTTCTTTTTTTTTATAAAATAGTTGCGTTCAAAATGAGCTGTGTGGGCCAATGAAAAATCGTGAAATCTCAGTGTTTGATTTTTCATTCTGTTTTATAAGAAAAAAAATTGGAAGGTGTATGAAGTCGATGTGTGACCCTGAAGTTTCTGATTTACACCACCATAGTTTAGAATGCACTACGGGGTATTCGCTTATCCATTTAACCGTCTTAATATGTGTATACCAGGCCATGACATTAACAAAAGTTGTAGTTTTCCACTTTATATAATTTATTAAATTATAAAACGTATTATATTTTAAGACCTCTGCCAAAATTTTTGCAAAAAATATTAAGATTTACGTTAGCTGGAGCGATTCGAAGAGCTTTTAAAAATAGTTTTTCTAAAAAATCATTTCAATTGGTAGAAAATTCTGAGCTTCATCATCGTTATCATCGGTTCCTTTTTCTCCCATTGAAGCATAGGCCCTCGAAATTTAAGCCTAAAAGGTATTTTTGTGCCAAGATATTTAAAAATTGTATCAACGGAGTCAAAATAACGGGATTTTTGATTTTAGTTTTTGCCTTTTTTTAGAAGTTTGGTGTACGAAAAACCTGAATAACTCAGCCAAATCTCAACCGATTTAAATTTGTAGGGTACCACTAGGGTATTTTTTCTCGCTTTTCGTTTTTATGAAAATTAACTCACTCACTTTATCCCGAAAGTATCATAATTCTGATTCTGTTTATAAAATTTTTAAATATATGAGGTGATTTTTTGGGAAACATCTTAGGTGCGCTACTAAGTTCTCGCTGTTTTTTGATGAACATACAACTTTATTCTAAAAATATGGTTACAAGTGAATCATTGAAAGTATGGCCCATCGCTGGCTACGACTTTTTCCCATCTTTCTGGGAGATCTCGTATACCGTCGCAGTAAAACTTTTCATCTTTTGAGGCTATCCACGGTTCAAGCCATTTTTTGATGTCTTCATATGAATGGAACTGCCGGTCAGCTAGACCATGTGCCATCGATCGGAACAGGACATAATCAGACGACGCAATATCTGGATAATATGGCGGATGGGGTAGGATTTGAGTGTTTCGAGGTAGGTTTTAACAGGTTTGACAACGTGAGGCCGAGCGTTGTCACGCTGCAGAATCACTTTTTCATGCCGCTCCGCGCATTGCGGCCGCTTCTCGCGCAGTGCTAGGCTCAATCGCATCATCACCCAGTGATGGTTTCGCTTGGTTTTAACAGTTCATAATAAATAGCACCAACTAAGTCCCACCAAATACATAGCATAACCTTCGCAGCGTGAATATTCGGCCGAAGCGACGACGTAGACGCATGACCGGACAGTCCCCATAACTTTCTTTTCTTTGAATTGCTGTAATGAATCCATTTTTCATCACCCGTCCCGATGCAATGAAGAAAAGCCTACCTTTTTTGCCGTTGGAGCAGTTGTTCAAACCTTGGTTTTAACTCATAAGGAACCCAAGTCCCCTGTTTCTGAATCATTCCCAAAGTATGCAATCGCTTGGAAATGGATTGGTGACTAACTCCTAATACTGGAGCAAGCCCTTCTTGCATTTGACACGGATCTTCATTGCGCGTGTGCGAATGTTTTTGGTCTTCCTTCACGCGGACGGTCGTCAACATTAAAATCACCGTCTTTGAAGCGACGCAACCAATCTCGGCACGTTGTTTCACTTAAAACAGCATCTCCATAAACTTTTTGTAGCTTTCGATGCGCTTAGCCGCCGGTTTTTTGGAATCAAAGAGGAAAATCAACACTTCCCGCAAATGACGATTATTCGGCACAAAATCCGACATTTTCACAAAACCAAAAGTATTGATACCAAAACCAAATCTCTAATGTGTCGAAGCAGTTTGTTTGCCATATGCCTAAGCTTGGTGTATGACGTTTAAGTTATGTTAGAATCGGCTAGCACACACTGCTGGCGGCATCTATTGACAAGCAGCGGAAGCTTAGCTGCTCGCTTAATATTTTTATAAACTAATTTTAATTCAATTTTAAAAAAATCAGTTTGCGGAGGTACTTTCAAATCAGCCCACTCACATAAGTCTTAATATTTTTCCCAAAAAATGTTGCGAAAGTTTTAAAATGTAATAAATTTAAAAATTCCACTGAATAAACAGTGCCGATTTTTTTATGTGTCTTTGTGTCCCTTAATGTAAACATATCTAAGTTGAGCTTCGACCGTCCACTCAGTCAAACAAACACACCTCTTAATTGGCCACATCTAAGCAAATAATCTTTGGCAATCAATCAAAATAGTTTGTTCCTCACACAAAAGGCAAATTTAGCCAGTAAGAAGTAAAGAGGTTTTTACGCGAAAAAAAGCTTTTTTAATAACCCGTACTATACATACTTATGCATGTATATATTCGTATGTATGTTCACCCTTTTACATGTTATTTCGCAACGAAATATAATATAATCGACACTCTTAATGCGCCTAAAGAGTTAACAGACAGCAGATGTCAATAAGAGGCATGAAACGAAAATCCTTGAACTAATGAAGCAAAGTCAAACCGACAAAAGCTGGCTGAGCCGAAAAGAGGCGAAAAGCATGAAAAATAAAATCAAAATAAAGACAAAATAAAAAATTGTTTGTTTGTTTATGTTTTTTTGGTTAAAAAACGAAAGAGGAAATTACTCACAAAAAATCCCTTTCAATGTTACATCTCAATAGAATGAAAAATTTATGAATGCACCATTCATAGATTCCTGGAACATAAATGAAATGCATTTAAAAAGTAGGTACGTAAAATAAGGAGTGTAAAAAATAAATAAAACATTAGAAAATAATGAATATACTTTTACAGCACTTATTGAAAAGTAAAAGCGGCTCGTCATGACGTCTCTGGCATATTTTATGAACCCACGCATATTTTATTCAATTTTATTCATTGAAGTGCCGCGCGCGTACTGAGTACTTTGTATGAGTAAAGAGTCTCAGACTTTCACTTATATGGAATGGAGGATACGTTTCTTTGGTTAATAAAAAAAAATTAAAAAAAAAATTACGTAAAATAAATAAGTGGGCAATTCCAAGTCAACTGATCCAAGTACTTTGGACATTGTTGTCAATTCTTCTAAAAATATGTTTATTTGTAAAGCTTTGGGGATACCCACCATGGATGGAGGATGTTGAGCTGGCGCCTATCGCGGTCGCGTTACTTTGCTCTCAGCAAATTTGACAACACAAGTTGATTTGCGCGACATTATACTATCCACCATCTGCTGATCCAGCAAATTACCACCCAATTACTTGTTTGAGCACGACAGAAAAGTTGCAGGATGCGCACAATGGGCTGTAAAGATCAGCTTATTATAGACACTGTAACCACAGGCGGCCGCCGTAGCCGAATGGGTAGGTGCGTGATTACCGTTCGGAATTCACAGAGAGGTCGTTGGTTCGAATCTCGGTGAAAGCAAAATTAATAAAAACATTTTTCTAATAGCGGTCGCCCCTCGGCAGGCAATGGCAAACCTCCGAGTGTATTTCTGCCATGAAAAAGCTCCTCATAAAAATATCTGCCGTTCGGAGTCGGCTTGAAACTGTAGGTCCCTCCATTTGTGGAACAACACCAACAACGCACACCACAAATAGGAGGAGGAGCTCGGCCAAACACCTAACAGAAGTGTACGCGCCAATTATTTATTTATTTTTAACCACAGGCGTAGATCTGAGAAGAAGGCGGAGTTTAAGCGTCACGTTTATTGACTACAAAAAAGCTTTTGATTCAATGCCGCATGACTACCTATTAGAAATATTAAGAAAATACATAATCGTTGCTGCCACTGTTGCCCTCTTGGGCCGCATAATGAGCAAGTGGAATACAAAACTGGTTCTAAATGAAACTGTTTCGAAACAGATTTCAATCAAACGTGGTATATTCCAAGGGGATGCCTTAAGCCCCCTATGGTTCTGCATTGGTCTCAATCCACTTAGCAGGCTTCTCACACTTAAACAAAATGGCTTTATACTCAAAACTGAAGTAAGAGAGCATACGTTCAACCATCTTCTGTTTGTTGACGACTTGAAACTGTACGCAAACAAAAAGCATAAGCTATATGAGCTGATAGATGCCACTAAAGCATTTAGCGATGACGTGGGAATGGAATTTGGACCAGGTAAGTGCAAAATAATACATTTGATTAGAGGTCAAAATATTATTATAGACAACTTGCATAGCAGTAAATCTTATAAATATTTAGGATTTCTGCAACTTAAAGGAATCAACCACACGCTAGTAAAGCGAAGCCTCATAAACAAATTTGAGGCACGTTTGAAAGCTGTATTAAAAACGAGTTTGAACAGTGAAACAAATGCAAAGCAATCAATACCTGGGCCATACCTCTTTTGACTTACTCGTTTGGAGTAATAAAATGGTCTCAGACAGATATCCTTCGGATTGTAACGCTGATATGCACCACTTTTACTAAGTTCCAAAGCCATTACCCTCAAAGCGCTGTGGAAAGAATATCGTTTCCTCGAAATGTTCGTGGGAGAGGAATCATTAATAGGTATAGCGCATCTACAGTTTTCGCAAACTTTGAAGCTACGTACATATTTTCTTAGCAGCGAGTCTCATCTATTTAAAGCTATCGCTCTGGCAGATGGAGCAGGACTTCCACGTACCAGAGGAGGTTAAATCTCCAGCAGAAATGATCACTGCATGGAAGGCAAAATCAATTCACGGTGCCCATCCGCATGATCTCGAAATGGAATGGATAGACGCACAATCATCTAATTTATGGTTGAAAGCTATTTTCTGAAACAGAAGGTTTCGCAATCGCTATCCAAGACCGAGTTATTCCAACAAGGAATTTCCGAAGGTCGATACATGGCGAGGCAATAGAAGATAGATGCCGAAGGTGCGGCATTTACGGCGAAACAATCGGCCATGTAATTGCTGTAATTAAATTAAATTAAATTAAATAAAAAAAATTAAATAAAATGAAATAAAAAAAAAAATAAAAAATAAAATTAAAAAAATTAAGAAAAAAAATACAAAAAATTAAATTAAATAAAAAACAGAACCTAGACAGCATATAGGCACAGGATCGAGGATTAGAAACAAAGTTGCTAATATTTTTTATTTTGAGCTTTAAGCATTATATTCGCGGTGACCAAGGTCCTAATTGGCCACTTTAAGTCTCCAATGCAAAAAAGCAAATTAAGGAGTTCAAGTGGAAACTCCTTGCGTTACGACGAGACAAATCTGGCCATCCTACAATCTGAAACAGACAAAAACCCTTATAAGTCTTTTGAAATACGAACTAAGGCAATTATCATAATATCTCTTATCACCGGCCACTGCCTTTTGGGCACTCATGCACGTCGGCTCGGGGTTCCTCAAAACGACCTGTGCAGATACTGCGAGGACGAAGATGAGGAAGTATCGAGCAGACATTTGCTGTGCAGTTGTCCCGGTCTAGCCAGAACCCTTAAACCAACCAACCAACCAAGGAGTTCATGCGGCTGAAAAAAATGTCCCACTGCTTTGCACTGTATTATAAAGGGTGATGTTTTAGCTATTATCTTTTTAAACAGTTGGTTTAAACAGCTGACGCACGTTTCGTGTTTTGTTTCACTGTCAAACATCTTTAGTTTGGTCTATAATTTAACGATGAATCGTCTTACAAACGAACAACGCTTGAAAATCATTGAATTTTATTATAAAAATGCGTGTTCTGTTAAGAAAATTTATCGCTCGCTTCATCCATTTTATGGTCAGTTTAATCGACCCACTGAAGCGGCTATTCGAGCTATTGTGACTAAATTTAGAACCAAATTTACATTATTGGACATCAAACCACCAACTCGCTTACGTAGAGTGCGAACTGAAGAAAATATTGCAGCTGCATCGGCCAGTGTTAATGAAGACCATCAATTATCGATTCGTCGCCGTTCGCAGCAATTGGGCCTCTGTTACTCAACAACGTGGAAAATTTTGCGAAAGGATTTAGGTGTGAAGCCTTTCAAAATACAGCTGGTGCAGGAATTGAAGCCGAACGACCTACCGCAACGCAGAATTTTTGATTAATGGGCTCATGGAAAGTTGGCCGAAGATCCACTTTTTTATCGAAAAATTGTGTTCAGCGACGAAGCTCATTTTTGGATCAATGGGTACGTAAATAAGCAGAATTGCCGATTTTGGAGTGAAGATCAGTCAGAAAAATTGCACGAGCTACCAAAGTATGCAGAAAAGGTCACAGTTTGATGCGGTTTATGGGCTGGAGGTATCATTGGACCGTACTTCTTCAAAGATGCTGCGAATCGTAACGTAACTGTGAATGGTGAGCGCTACCGTGAAATGGTATCCAACTTTTTTGTGCCCAAAATACAAGAGCTTGACTTACATAACATGTGGTTTCAGCAAGACGGTGCCAGATGCCACACAGCACTCGTAACAATGGACTTGTTGAGAGGCGAGTTCGGTGAACATTTTATTTCACGTTCGGGACCTGTCAATTGGTCACCCAGATCGTGCGATATAACGCCTTTAGATTATTTTTTGTGCGGCTATGTTAAAACTCGTGTCTATTTAGACAAGCCTGCATTGCAAGACAACATGAAAGCATTTATGTGTGAGATACCGGCCGAAACATTGGAAAGAGTATGCCAAAATTGGACTAAGCGGATGGAACATTTGAAACGCAGTCGCGGTCAACATTTGCATGAAATAATCTTCAAACATTAAATTATATGAACTTTACTATAGATTTAAATGAAATCTGCATGCATTTTTCTGAATTTTACGTGTGTTTTTTTGAAAAACTTTCATATAGCTCTTGAAAAATCACCCTTTAGTTTTTAAGCTATCAGAACAGAACATCTGGTGCAATAGCTAAAGATTTTTAAAAGCAACAGATATGACTCATATACAACAAAAAAAAAGAAAAAAAAATAATATATTATATATATTATAACGACAAAAGATTAAAGAAATGAAAATAAATAATAAGCAATCGGGATTAACACAAAACGCTTAAACGGAAAATCAACAAAAACATAAATGTGCACATTTTATACGCCCCGCGTCAAAATGATAGGAGGCCAACATTTGACTAATCACTTATTTGCTTTTTTCTCATTTTTTTTTTAATTCTTGCTCATTTCTAATAGAAATTGTGTGAATAGAATTTGCACATTTGGTACAAAAATTAGAAAAATTCAACGAACCTTCATCCCAATTCCTTGGTTTTTAGTAAGAATTTCTGGAATTTCTAAAAATTTTTTTTTAGAAAGATTTTTGGTTTGCAATTTTATAGTTTCTTAAATTTTAGTAAAATAAAGTGCAAGTTTAAAGTTACTGTCGAAGTTGAAGTCGCGTTGATTTTTTATAGTTTTTTCGCCTGGTTTTTAATTAGAATTTCTATATTTCTAAAATTTCCAAATTCATTTTGCAGAAAGATTTTCGGTATGCAATTTTATAGCTTATTAAATTTTATATTTTATAATAAAATGCAAATTTTGAATTGTCTGATTTTTTAAATTTCTTTCTCAGACGGTCTTGCGCAGTTTCTCTATATAAAAAACAGGTTACAGATTTTAATTTTTAGAGAATTACTATAACGTGAGACTCAGAGAATTTTCAGCAACTTCTAACTTCCGATTTTTTATGCTAAGCTGTAAAACTGCTTAACAAAAATTTTTCTTGAAACAATTTTTTTTTAATAAAAAACTGTGTAATTGTGGGCTGAAAAGTTTGTAGAATTTTTCTAATTTTTGCATAAAACTACCAAATTGAATTTGCATAGTTTTTGTTAGACAAAGAGCTGTACTTCAATGCAAAAATAGCTAAAACTCAAAAAACAAAGAAAAAAAATTGTCAAAATATTGAAGTGCTACCATTTTGTCGCGGGGTGTATATACCTACTTGTAGATTTTTATGAGTCAATAATATATGTCAATATATATGTGTGATACATGACGAACTTATATACATATATAAATGAGAGGACATCAATGAGAGCATTTTTTGAACTATGTTTTGCCAAGCTTCTCCTACCGATTCTAGTCCCGCGCCTTGCTGTTGCCATATAAATAGGGTGACCTCTAGTTTTATGCCGCCTCACAACGGCAAAGAGATTTTGTGAGAGCTTCTCATCTAGAGGTTCTTCACAGAAATGCACTCAGGGGTATGAGAAAAGAAATTTTGCTGTTTCCTGTCTACAGTGGCATGGAACCCAGTACCAATTGAATGCTAGTCGTGACCAAAATCACTCAGCTATGGCAGCTGGTGTACGACATACCTAGATGATTACAGAACCGAAAAAAGGTGAAATAAAGAAATTAAAATATTAAAAAATTTGCTGTCTGAAGTGTTGCCAATTTTATTGCTGATTTGTTATTTTATATATTTTCATGTTTTTTTATTATTTTTGCTTCAAATACACATACATACATACATACACACATATGAACATAAATTCACATGCATTCTCGCAAATTAGCAAGTTTTCCCCTACCCTTCAACCTGTCGTTCTACTATATGTCTTTAATTTTTTTATTTGTGATTTTTCTTGACTTGTGTCTTTTAATCTTTTGTGTGGCGTGCTTTGAAAATTTATGCATTTGTTAATAGTTTAAAATTAGGCACTTACGTACGTGCATAGTTGCATTTTTGCATATAAATTTATTTTGAAAGTAAAGTGAAAATAAAAAATAAATTTAATTTAGATGATGAGGTACTTTGCAAATAAGCAGAACAAGCGATAAGTGTAGTATAGCACTTTGACTATTTAAGATTTGGCATAAGCAACCAAATTATTCATACAGAGTAGCAAGAGATTTTAAGTGAGCAAAATTTTTTGCTTCACTTCGTAGTCTCCCCATACATAAATCCCTACCTAACATGTGTAGAAAAGCTATCAAGATGGAAATATCTCATGAGAGGTGAGGTTCAGCGATAATTAAAAAACTCGCGTTTGCTGAGAGATCAGCACTTGGTCGAGAGAAGCTTAACTCATTCCGATACATAAACATCAAGCGTGTGGAGCTTCATAGGCGCCAACAACAAAAACTAGCAGCCTACAAGCTGCCTCTTTGGCACTTCTGCGAGAGTGCCGATAATGGGGAGGTGTGTAGTTGGTATTTGTCGACAAGGCTGCAAGTCGTGCATGCTGTTATGCCGGCATAGCAGTACTCATGAGTGTTTCCCCTTCACGATTTAAGAGAGCGACTTATGAGCTCACTAGAATAGAATGGAATAGAATTTTCTGCAAACAAAAGTAGCCAAGTACAAACAATCAATATCTGAATATTTTTCCCTGCAAATTTAAGTTATTGGTTATATTCACTTATTATTTTATTCGATATGAAGTTCCATTTATACGCACAAATTTGACTATATGCCTATGTATGATACTTATATACAGTCAGCGAAAGCACTATAGCACGAGTTTTGATTATTTGTCTTTGGTTGGCTTAGGATAGGTTAGGTTGATCTGGGTGATTTACAGTCTTGCATATACCGGTTGAGTCCAAAGCGATACCAAATGGAGTTCAATAGTCATGCGTTTTGAAAACGTTCACCCGCCGGGTTTTTGTTTCTATTGCGAATTTAAGATGCTGAAATATCTTCCAATCCGGCCCGCTGTGGTGCACTCAAATATTTTAAGTGTGTTTTGAATAACGTAGGATATCCGCAAAGGAGGTGCTCTACAGCTTTCCTTGAGCTGTGCTGCATTTTCTGCATTCTTCACTGTTCGTAATGTGTAATGCCCGTATTGACGAGATCTGAAGATAAAAAGATCCCGTTTTTCGCTATATCATCTACTATCTCGTTCCCCTCAATGCCCTTATGACCTGGACCCCAATAGAAATGTAGCTTACAGTTACCTTCCAATCTTTCTATAGCCTTCTTGCTTTGAAGAACGATATTGGACGTTATAAAGGGGTTTCCAATAAGAGGTGTTACTCCCATAAAAGACCAATGGTTTCGTTACTTGTGTGACACGTAGTGCCGTCTTGTTGAAAATAAAGGTTTGCCCAGATACCATCCAATTCTGGCCATAGAAAATCGTTACTCATCTCTCGATAGCGCAATCCATTCATCGTAACTGTTGCAACAGCTTCGTTTTCGAAAAAGTAAGGTCCAATGACTCCGCCGGACCATAAGCCTACACCAAACAGTCACACTTTGAAAATAGAGAGGCTTTCCAACAATAACTCTTGGATTTTCTAAGCCCCAGATCCTACAATTTTGCTTGTTGACGATGATGATTTTTCAATGGAATTCCGGATCATTTTCATGCATTTCAACGACCCAATCAGCAAAGACGCGACGTTGTTGATGATCAGCCGGCTTGAGTTCTTGTCTTAACTGGACTTTATAAGCCTAAAGAGCCTAAATCTTTATGGAAAATACGGTGTAATGACGTTTGTGGAATGCCTAATTCCACACAACAACGAGGAATGGACAAACCTGGGCTTTCTTCAACACTTTCGGCTACAATAGCAATATTTTTGGCTGTTCTTGAGCCACGTGCATGGGTTTTATTCTTCACATCACTAACTTTTCCCAATAGCTCGAATTTTTTCACCAATTTCTGTATTACGCTCCGACAAGGTGCTTCACGATGACCCAAAAATGTTCCAGTTTTCCGCACCGTCCCTGGAAAATTTTCACCATTTTTATAGTGAATTCTAATAATTTCAATGCGTTGCTTAAGTGTGTCCTTCCATTTTTATTAATGGCGCAGTTTGTACTTGTCAAATATCAAAAAATGACAGCTTCAAAAGCGACATCTACCGAAATAGCGGACTATTTAAAATAACACCTGTTATTGGAAAACCCTTTACTATGCAGTTGATTTTAATGGCTGTCTGTCCGTCTATATAAAAGTTAACCTTAGAGTAGGTCCCAGTTGAATCACAAGCTAGATCTGCAATCTTTCCAACTGCGAAGACCTCAGTCTGGAATACACTGCAGTAGTCTGGCAGCTTATACGACTTCCTTAGGTCTAACTCTGTACATTGTATCCCAGCGCCTACTCCACTAGTCAGTTTAGAATCGTCCGTATAAATATTAACGGTATCGGCTTTGAAGCTAAAACCCTTAAGCCATTCTTCTTTTTCGATAGTGACCTCCAACATTTGTCCCCTTTACAAACCGGAGCCATATATTCCATATTGACTTTATTTTTCTCGCTTATTGAGTTATGCCCATAGGTCCTGTATGAGAGTTCGTTTAGGGCGTTTAGTCTTCCTGCAAATTTCGCTGCGAGGTTTTCAGCAAAGAGATCTAACGGTGATAAGTCAAGTATGTATTCGAGGGCCGCTGTTGGAGTCATTCTTAGCGCTCCTGTAATGCATAAAGCAACTAATCTTTGAGCATTTCTCTTAGGCGCAATATATAAAGACCAGACCAGAGTACCATAGCGAAATAGTTTAGTTGACTTAATAGATGGTACTTTTTTTTAATAAAGTATAGCTGTGTAACCAAAACCGTATAAATCCATATTTTGAACTTTGGAAATAAATTAGAAAAATCAACAAAATTCCATTAAAATTTCAAGTACTTTTAATTGGAATTTGTACAACCATGTTTGGTAGACAGTTTTATAGCTCATTTAATTTTATTACAACAAAGTGCAAATTTGAAGTTACTAAAAAATCGCCTTGATTTTTTATAATTTTTTTTTTTTGCGGTATTGCGCATTTTCGCCATATAGCAAAAAAATATCAAGCATTTCGCGGGCTGTAGTTCTTTTTCATTTATTCATAAATAAATATCCCATAATACTTTGAAAGGCAAATTAACTGTTTAAAAGCATTATTTTCTCCTGATTTGTCATTTTTGGCAAGCTAATCTATGTACAAATAATATATAATCTTTTAACAAATGTACATGCGATGGGTGTATGTGTTCTATGAGTATACAGTGGCGGTAAAAAAATTATGGCGATTATATTTCAGACGCAAACAGTTTCAACTTTCCCATGAAGTGTGGCTATTAAGGAACATGTAAAATATTGCTATAGAAGAGTTAAGCAGGCGCCAAGTAAAAACGACCGCCAAGCCTACCTTTTGAAGGCAGTGTCACTCGCTTCCGTACAGAAATCTGTGCTGGTTGTAGTCATCTTCCGCAGTAGAAAGTTTTAAGAAGATTTCAAGAAGTTTGTGGAAACGAAAACTAACTTTTATGGTCAATCTAACTGCCATCATTACTAGCTTCACACTTTTGTCGAACTTTATGAAATAATAAAAAAAAAATCGCTCGATTTGTGGATGACCAAGCCATGCGTTCTCTATTAAAGCAATGTTGGGGCTCATTTTTGTTTGTCTGCCAAGAGTTTTCAAATAAAGGGTTTTTCAGTAAGGGCGGGTAGATGTTGAAATGGAATAAAATGGCGTTTGCTGTGTAGCACGTAGCGCCGTCCTGCTGGAACCATATGTCGTCTAGGTCCATATGGTTCGATATGGGCCATAGGAAATTGGTTATCATCGTTGTGTAGCGCTCGCTGCTGACGGTGGCGGCCTCACGAACGTCGTTTTCAAAAAAGTACGGAGCAATGACGCCGCCGGCCCAAAATCCACACCAAAAGGTAACTTTTTGAGGATGCATTATCACCTGGTGAACCTCGTGTGGATTGGTGTCGTCCCATATACGGCAATTTTGTTTGTTAACACAGCCACAGTCACTAAAGATGATTTTTCGCCCAAAACTGGGGTTCTCTTCCAAACGATTCGAAGCCCAGTCAGCGAACAAACGGCGTTGTCTAAGGTCATCAACTTTGAGCTCCTGGGTCAGTTGGATCTTGTACGGGTGTAGGCCCAAGTCCCGACGCAAAATTCGCCAAGTTGAAGTCTGCGAAAGGCCAAGTTCTTGTGCAGGGCGAGGAATAGACTGCCTCGGGTTCTGCTGTACATTTTCACGGACCGCGGCAATGTGCTCGGCTGATCTTACGTTCCTTGAACGTATGGGTGTTGGCTGATTGTTTACTGACCCGGTCGTCTCAAATTTGGCCACCAAACGTTGAAGAGTCGACTTTGAAGGGCCACCACGTCTACCGAAAAATGGGCGCAATGCGCGCAAATATTAAAGTTTTATCATTTGAACGTGCTGTTCAATCGTGTAACTTGCCATGATGATTTGGCATAAACAACTGAATAATAAACAAAAGATTTGACAGATGTCACCAAAACAAAATGGCTGCCACAGGGCGCCAAAATCGACCCGCGCCAATTGAAAAACCCTTTACATCAAAAAAGTATGTTTTATGTACCGGATATTCTGACCTCTATCTATTTCCTAAGCATAAATCTATATGAAAAGAAATAAAATTTAAGCCAATTACAATTAAAAAAAAAGACATGAAAAAATGCTGTTGACTTGAAAAAGAAAGATCGTCGTATGAGCATCAGAAGGTTGGCAAGTGTCTCGCACAAATTGCTCGATTCATATCATTTGCACGATTTTTTGAGGATGAGATGAGTTGCAGCGTGACTGACTCAAGAATGCTGATCCTTTCACAAGCACTGCATGACATTGTTTTTCTTAAAGTAATATTTCTTAGGGCAAAATATTATTGAAGGCTTCATTACCCGTGGCAATACATGAGCCTATGATAAATGCTTGGAAACGAACCAACATTTGCAAGAATAGCACTTGTGGGACGAGCCCAACTGTGAAACGCTGCACTAAGTCGATTCTAAATGTATTGCGAAAGTTTTCTTGATTACATCCTTTGAGCTACGGAACACCTCCCTATTGATCAAAAAGTAAAGAGAGTATTACTTGAGTGTACCCTGGCACAGTGCGCCCAGTGATCGGTGCGATAGCAATTAATCATCATCAACACCACTTGAATATACTGAAGCCTTTAAGGGGTTACATGGGTTTTGTCGAGTAAAGAAGGCCTATTTTCAATATTTTTTTTTATTTATGTAAAAAATTATTTATTTAATTCAAAGTTTTTTCTGTCTTATAGATACATATTTAAAGAATAATTTCTGAATTAAAAAAAAAAATTAAAACTCCTCCATTGTGACATCATTTCCGGTGACCCCTCGAAAAAAGTGTGTCCGCGTTGTCAGCATAACTCTTGACATGATCATCAAAAAATAAAAAACAAAAATAAAAGTTTTAGTTAAGACCATAAACGAAGGAAAGAAACAAAAAGAAAAAATTGAAATTTTGGCAGACATTTTTCCAAAAAAATGAAAATTTCGGTCAAATTTTCTTGAAATTTTTTTTAATAGTTGTAATTGAAAAAAAAAAACCAAATCCTTCGTTCAAGCACGAGTAAATTGTATCTTGAACACCTGTGTAAAATTTCATCAATATCGGGTGAGTGGTTTTCGAGAACATTTGACAACCGGCTTTGAAAACACGGTTCCGAAAAAAACGCGTTTAAAGTTTTGAGTAACAATAAAAGTGGCTTGGAGCGCACACATTCCAAAGGCAAAGGCCGAAACTATTATTCAGATCGACTTGAAAATGTAGGATAATATTTTTGAGATGTTGTCGAACCCACGAAACCCATGTAACACCTTAAGGGAAGCGTTAAAGGGAAAATATTCGCAGCAAGAAGCCGGATAGTGAGCAGATAACTCGTGGTGTCTTTACTGTAAAAAAGCATCTATTCTTGTACTCGACTGTTTTGACCAAGAACAAGTTTGATGTCATTCCGCACGATTAGAGTAGGTTTTCATTATTAGTTCTTTTTCTGTCAACGTTGCACTTAAGATGCTTGCAAGTTTTTGCTAGCCCCCTGCAGTTTATTAAGATATCTACTTTTTGAATTTTACCGCCCCTAAAAATATGCCGCCCTAACAAGACAGATACGCCCCTGCATCTACATACACTTAGTGGCTCAGTGAAAGCAAAGAAGTGCGTGAATCACGCGCCAAAAAATTAAAATACCACCAGATGATACATCATGGGTATAAAAAACTTGTCAAAAATCCTAAAGCACCAACTAATGCAATAGATAAAATAAGGGGAAACCGATGTGCACATACTACACAAGTGTGACTAAACAAGTATTGGGTGCTTCATTAAGGTTGTATATTTTGAAATAAAAAATTAAAAAATGACAGAGTGTTTATTTAAAAAGCTCATATGCTTTTCTTGTAATAAAGCCAAAAAGGTAAAAACAAAATATTCTCTTTCAAGGCCAATGGCCTAGCTGCTGGTGCCTAATGGGATTTATTGAATTAATTTATGATCTTAGTGCAATAAATTAATAAATAAAAATTCATTTTTTAAAGATCTTTCAATAGCGTTAAACCGGCATGAAATATTCATAGAGGTGTGGTGGTGGTTGATTTTTTGATTGGCAGTAAAGGCTGTTATAGATTTGTGGGGGTTTTTCCTCTACTTGATAAAGAAAAAAATATTACCATTACTTTTTCTAAATTCCATAGCTTCTTTCTTTAAATTTTATGGATATTGTTTATTTATTTATTTTTTTATGTATTGTTGCCAATCCAAAAAGGAAGCCGTAAGAAGCTCTCGGCAGAAAAATGAAAGAGTTTATTTAAAATACTAGCAAATACCCGGCATACATTGATTTGCCTCTAAGTTGAACAACGTCCATAGTCGAATGGTTTCCAGCATAAGTATTAGGTTAGGGAATGAGGTCATAGCGTTTTCATACTTTCTTTTATTTTACAACAATTTGTTTGCTGTTTGGCAAAGGTTAAGTATTCATTCGATAGAACTCTTTGTACTCTATGTTAATTGTATTTTTGAGTTATTTAACTTTTTATTATTGGGTATGGGAATAAGTTACGAATTATTTAAACAATGAAATAATAAACGATATTATGTGAAGTATCTGCCATTGGAGGCTACAACTTTACTCCATCTTTCAGACAGCGTACGAATTCCTCTGACGAAAAATTCGAGTTCTTTTGACTTGATCCATTCATTGAGCCAGTTTGCCATGCTCTCGTAAGAAGTGAACCGCTCTCCAATAAGAGCTAACTGCATTGAACGAAACAGATGGTAATCCGAAGGTGCAATGTGTGGGGAATACGGCGGGTCCGTTCAATTCAGTCCCTCTAAATATTTCTAGACCGATTTAGCAACGTGTGATCTGGCGTTGTCAAACAACAAAATCAGTTTGTGTTGTCTACCGTACCATTCCAGCCGCTTTTCTTTGAGAGCTCGATTCAAAAGCATTAGCTGCAGTAGGTAACGATCGCCAGATCGCCAGTGATGGTTTCAGATGGTTTAAGGAGGTGACACCCTTCTGATCCCACCAGATGCACAATATAACCATTGAAGCATGCATATTTTTTTTCGCTGTCGATGGACCTGGCTCACCTGGCAGGCTCCAACATTATCTACGCTTATTGTTGTCACCAGTAACGATGCGATACAGAGTCTTTTCTTTTCTGCCGTTCGAGAAACATCTCACACGTCTTTTTTTTATCCCTTTCCTTCAATTATGTCACTGAGCGCCACAGTTACCTGCTTCCTAGACCATTACCATCACGTGCAAACGTTTACCGACGGTTGATCTGTCAACATCCAACTCTTTAGACATACCATCAAGGGTGCGACAAGTGTCTTCATCCAATAATTCTTGTAGTTGAGTATCTTTGAAGCTTTTCGGTGCCCCTTCGCGATCTTTATCACTCACGTCGAATTTGCCACTTTGGAAGCGTCGACAAGTTGTATTTGATGGAGCGATATTACCGTAAATATTGATCAATATATGACACGTTTCAGCTGCACTTTTCTTCAAGGCGTAATATATGACATGCTTGACGTCACGACAAAAAAGGATCTTTAGGCTTCAAACGAATGTCAACTACTGCTATCGAGACTTCACATCACCAGTATATTACTAGAGCGAACACAAAAATAGTATCAGCAGCGTCACCTCTTTTACGAGGGTGGAAACTTATTCCCATACCCATAGTTTTGAGGGTTAGAATTGGGTAGCAGGAAAAAATCAACATTTTCGACACCTGTTCTTCTTTGTTTTTGATCGTATTGGTAAAGTGTCATTGGCGAGTCTACAGCACGGAAATGGTTTGCAAAGTTCAATAGAATAGTTTGCAATAGAAATAAAGCCACCGCTGCCAAATCTCACGATCTTGCATAACTCCACAAGCTGAGAAGCTCCACAAAACTCTGACAATTTTGACGGTAGATTTTCGAAAGATTTTTGTGTAATGCGTTCTTGAAAATCTCTTCGACTAACAATGTACAACTAAAAACAAAATTTGGCGAAATTTATTAGGCAACTTTAAAGAAACACCCTTCATCAGAATATCAACCAAATAAATCAATTTGTAAAACATCATTCATTATTTTCGAAAATTCAAACTAACAGCACAAAAGAAATTACAATATATGGAAATTCTGGCAGCGGTCTGTGGCTAAAGTGTTAATGGATCCCCATTATTTCGTCAAAGCACTTTTGTTTGTGAGGACGCTGCCATTTGGAATTAAATGAAAACTGCGTGCCAACTAAATTTTTTGTTATTTCTGCTTGCTAGAATGTTTTTTTTTGTTTTTGTTTGTGCTTCGTTTTTGGCTTTTTTTTATTTTGATTATTTTGTTTTTTTTTATGTTTAGTTTTTTGGTTTTTTTATTTTGGTTATTTTTTTGCTTTATTTTGGCAAGATGTAAGAAAATTCGCTGTTTTGAGAAGCTAATACACTATTGACGAAAAACATACATACATACGTGCATACATATACATGTATGTAAAAAATGTTGAGGAATAATGGTGCGTAATCTAGGCAGCAAAGCAAAAAGTTTTCGATAATACGTGCATGTGCATATGTATGTCTATATGTATACCTAATACTGTATTGCTAATTTCACTAGCCTTGGCGTGAAGGGCCGCAGAAGAATATTTTTCATTAAAAAGTGTGAGGAGATATAACATCATATGAACAATGGAACGCACATGAATACACATTAGAGATGTCAATCCCGACATCCCGGAATACATTTTTTTATTTTTACTTTTTTTTGCATCGAGCTTTTTTTTTCGGCTAATGGAAGCCAGACCGGCAAAATTAAAAAAAAAACTAAAAAATGTTAATTCTGCTAAATGGAAGTATTTTTTTTGGCGTTGTACAATTTGTTAAAGTTTTGTGAGAAATTTGAAAAACGTACGTTGCTTTCAGAAACTAAGTTACGCGCATGAAAAACCATTTAAAGCAGTGTTTTTATGTACACACCATAAAGGTACAAAAATATGGTGTGGATCTGCAGCAAAATATTTGAAGTAGTTGAAAACGTTCATAAATAAATAGGTGAAATGATATACCGAAGTTAAAAAGGTTGACGACTTCGTCGAGTGCGCTCCAATACGAGTATACCTCACCAACGTGAGATCAGCAGATCATTGAGCCAACTTATCGTTGTGTGACGCTGAAGCAGTTTTATGGAAAAGTGGAAACAGTTAATATATCCGAAGTCACGACTCGACGATGATTACATGCAGAAGACTTAAAACTCCCGAGCACATTGGAAAACTCGCTGCTCTCATTATCACTCATTGGAAAAAGACTTGCAAGGGCCAAGCCACATACAGAGCGATATTGAGCAAGCGTAATATTCACGCGTTAATCTTTCGTTTGAGCGAATAGTTGCATACGTCGAACTTTTTATGGCCCGAATTGGAAGATATGGATGTGGACGATATGTGGTTTCAACAGGACGGTGCCACTTGTCACACAGCTACCGAAACAATGGCTCTTTTGCGCGAAAAATTTGATTGCCGAATTGGACTTCTTTCTTTGAGGTTATTTGAAATAAAAAGTGTACGTCGATAAGCCAGCAATAATTCAAGAGCTAAAGGATGAAATAATTCTGTACATTAACGGCATAGAACCTCAATTATGCCTCAGCGTCATCGAAAATTTGGACCATCGGATAGAGGTGTGCCTCCGAGGCCGCGGCGGCTATTTGGCAGATATTTTATTCCACACGTAATTGAGCCGTACAAATACTATCAAAATAAAGAGAAATGACAATAATTTCTTTAAAAAAAATTTGTTTATTCAAAACCAACACCGGCCCTTGAAACTTAACCACCCTTTATAACTAAATTTAAATTTTTTTTTAAATGAAAAATTTAAAAGCCATTTTATTTTTTATTTACTATGTATTTATATGGTAGGCGAACTGCTCAAGCAATATTGAAGCAACTTTTTTCAAGTACCAAAAATAGATATCTTGGGACTAATCCTGAAATCCCGAAATTTTCGGGATCGAAAAAATTAAACAAATTGGCATCCTTCGTGCATTTTTAAGTATATTTATTTTGGCAGGTGTGAAAGTCAGGGTTTTTCTAAAATTTTTGTTGTGCGCCTTCATTTTGTCCTACAAATAGCGGGCCCTTAGAATAGTAAATTATTTTTAAAATAAAATTTCATGGGCGAAAATTTACTTGTATGGTGGTCATTGCACTTCGCGTGTTGGCCGTTGTCTGAAAAAACTTTTTCTTCGCATTAAAAATAATATTTAGTATCGAAATGGCGACTTTTGAGGGCTTGTCACCTATGTATCATACAAATTCGCATAAAAATGGCGAATGCGTCGAATGTGTTAACTATTTTTAAAACAAATTCCTAATTGTTAATGAATTTAAAAAACTTCTCAAAAAATAATAAACTTCTACGTCTATTTCATTTCTTAACGTTAGTGACAAGACCCTTAAATTTTTTACGAAAGTAACCCATTTTGGTTTTGCTATTAACTCTAGTCTTACTTGCGTGGTCCATGCAAATACTACCATATCCAAAGTGCATTCAATCTGAAATATTCCGAAATAGTCGACAGTCGATTGAATGCTCAATCTGCTCACAAAATGTTTGTAGAATTCAATCGTGTTTCTCCTTATGTCTGTAGACTAGCGAAATATGAGCATACCTCCAGCCGAAGATCTGGGTTACTTAGGTGTGAAATATCTGAATACTTCTTTTGTTTTTATCTGTATAAATACTGTATTTCTCCGTTCCGATATATTTTGTGTAAGACACCTGGAAGATTGTTTTGGTCAATGCTATCCATATCTGGAACTCTGTTCCAGCTTCAATGCACAGCAACTTAAGTAGGAGCAACTTCAAGAATTTTCTGTATGAGTATTTTCATTAAGTCATATAAAGGGTTTTCCAATAAGAGGAGTTATTTTGATATTCAAAGAAAAATGCTATTTTTTAATATAAATGATCGGATGTTTATTTCATTATAAAGAGGAGGGTATGCCGTTAATAGTGCAAAATAACATCAGGCAAATGACCACCACGACCACGCTTACAGGGCAATATCCTTTTCATGAAATTTTCTATAACCGAATTGCAAATTGGCTGCCCTATGTCCACGATAGCCTCACGAATTCCATCTTTGAGATCTTGAATAGACCCTGGGCTGTTGACGTAGACCTTCTCTTTCACGTGGCCCAAAGAAAAAAGTCACTAGGTGTTAAATCACAAGATCTCGGTGGCCAATTGTGTTCACCTCTTCGAGAGATAACACGGTCTGAAAACTTTTCCCGTAAAAGACCAATGGTTTCGTTGTTTATGTGCCACGTAGCGCCGTCTTGTTGAAAATAAACGTTGTCCAGATCAATACCATACAAATTCTGGCCATAAAAAATTGTTAATCATCTCTCGATAGCGATTGATAACATCTGATATTAGAAAACCCTTTATATTACACAAGGTGGCGCAAAATTAATCACACTGCCGAAAGACTTACATATAATAAGACAAAATCATTTTTTTATTTAGTTAAAAAAGTATTGAACAACAAATGCGATGACTAATTTTTTTAATTTTTTATTTTTTATTTCATGTATATTTTTTTGTTTTTGGATTTTACTTTATTTTTTTTATGGATTTTACTATATTAATAATTTATTAAATAAATAAATTAAATAAACTGCAGTTATTACCAATCCCTTATCTTAGGTTAGGTTAGTCAGGTTGCTGGTTTAAGAAAAAAGAATATGGTGCCCCTAACGCCCATCGAGGTTGGCAGTTGATCTCTTGAATCCAAGCAGATATTTTGTCCTTTTAACTTCCACTTTCCTTTTAACTTCCACTTCCTATTGGTTTCCGTGATTACGTTCAGGTAAATCACAGTGTATAACTCTTTTAGAGGATTGCCTATGTCCTCCACTACCACTCGCTGAAGTTCGAGCTCAAAGTCTTTCCTTGTATACTCCTCTGCTCAGGGGGAGTTTTATCTCCACTTCTTTGGCTATATGTGATCAGTAAAATCTTAATAAAACTTAATGGAGATGGGGTAAAAGTGGTGGCGTGCGCTGATGATGTGGTGCTAATGGTGTCAGGACTATGTCCCAATACGATCAGTGGGATCATCCAAAGGGCGTTAGGCGAGCTTAACTCTTGGGCCACAGGATGTGGCGTAAGTTTAAACCCGCGTAAAACAGAACTAATGCTTTTTCCCACCAGATACAAGATACCAACTTTTACCCTACCAAATATCAACGGACAAACTCTTTCACTATCAACCAGTGCAAAGTACTTAGGGGTAATTCTGGACTCCAAACTTAGCTGGAAGTTAAACGTCGAAGAACGGGTAAGGAAAGCAGAAATTGCTTTATATGCCTGCAAACGTATGCTTGGAAGAAGATGGGGTATTCAACCTAACATACATTATGGCCGTATAAGGCGGCCTATTTTATCGTATGGTTCGGTAGTTTGTTCAAAAGTTCTAGGGAGAGAGTACAATTATCGGCAGAATACAAAGATCAGCCTGTGCAATAACGATCGGTGCAATCAGATCATGTTCTAGAGAGGCTCTCAATGCACTGACACACGTTATTCCAATAGACTTACATATAAAGAAGACGGCAACCATGGGTGCATTTAGGTTAAATGAAGCGGGTCGCTGGAAAGAAAAAACTTATGGTCACGCTAGTCTATTATTGCGGCAATCTCAGTTAACCACCGTGAGGACTGACTACATCGTCCCGATGGTAACGTTCAATAGGAATTTTGCCACACTCTAAGGATGAATGGAATAAGGGATTCACTCTTAACAACTTCGATACCACAGTCTATGCAGATGGTATATATTCTCATAGACTTGGAATTGAAAAATCTGTACGTCTCCCTAATATCAGCAGTGTCTTCCAGGCGGAAGTACTGGCAATTGGGGAAGCGTGTAGGTTACTAATCGCAGATTTCTATTTTAAGGGCAATATCGCTATTCTTTCGGATAGCCAAGCTGCAATCCACTGCAAGGCACTGGACGCGGCTATAACAACCTCTAAAGTAGGAATAGCCTCACCACCTTGAGTGAAAACCATAACGTAATCTTAATTTGGGTCCCGGGACACCGGAACATAGAACGTAACGAAAAAGCCGATGAACTGGCAAGAGGGGGATCTGCCATGAATAGAGTTCTTGCAGTACCGGTATTCACACCATTAGGTGCGGTCAAGAATGCAATTTCCCTAAAATACCTTCGAATTGCAGATTGTAGATGGAGAGACCAGACGAAATGCAAAATCAGCAGGACGTTATGGCCCTCCTACAACCTCAAGCTATCGTCGACATTGATAAACATGAAATGACGGGACGCCTGTAGACTAACGGCAGTCATAACTGGCTTCTGGTCTATCGGAGAACAAGCCGCCAAAATGGGCATCCCTCACAACACGCACTGTCATAGTTGGAAACAACCGGAGAAAATGGAAACAATTTTTCATTTCCTCTGTGAATGCCCTGCCCTATGAAAGGACAGAGTGTTAACCCTGGGCAAACCGCTGTTCGAGAGTCTCGAGCAACTGTCTGGCTTAGACGTCAACAACCTAATAAGGTTCCTAAACCGCACAGACTGGATATAGTTATGCTGTAAATAACTGTTAAACAATTTGGTAACGAGGATGTGGCAACAAAATGGTGCCACAAATTGATTCTGGATGAATCACCACCCCAACCAACCAACCTCCGCTCTTTCATTTCCCTCCACTCCAGAGTGGCTGGGGACCCAACCTACAAAGTTTGGTGTTGTGTTGTTGGATGAACGAGAATGGTTAGTCTATTTAAAATAGAAAAATTTAAAATGCTTGAGAAGAAGAAATTGTGTAGTATTGAAGGATGAATATAGAGTGATTAACTTTTCATAAGAAACAAAACTTTGGACTACAGCTTTTCTCAAAATTCGCTCAGCAAGACTTAAATTTTCACGAATAAACGATGGCGTAAGTACTCTGTGACAAAATTGTTGTTGCGGTCGTTCACAAGTTTTTGTCGCTGAACCAAAACAGGGTTGGTCATTATTACGGGGAAACTGAGAGTAATTGAAATGAAAGAAGAATTTTTCGTAAATCGTATAGATGGCCAAAAACCTAATAGATTTTGTGTCACAGTATCTGATACGCATTAACTTGTATTAGCATACGAGGGTCGCTTGAAAAGTGCGTGCAAAAATAAAAAATATACTGAATTGTTTGCAGTAAACCTTTTTGATTTTTATCATAGTCTCCTCTTAGGCTTATACACTTCGTCACACGCTGTTCTAGTTTGTTGATTCCTCCTTTTCATGTCTGAAAAATAGTCATTCGTTTTTGCGATTACTTCCTCGTTAAAATAAAATGTTTTTCTCGTCAACAATTTCTTCGAACTGGGGAACAAATAGTAGTCCGAGGGACCCGAGGGAGCCAAGTCTTGTGAAACGAGTTGGAAATTTCATGACCACAACTGGCGCGTTGCCGTGGTGGAAAAGGAAAATCACTCGACTTCCTCGATTCAAACGAACGTCAAACACAAAAAAGTAGGACGATCTGGCTGAAGTTCGGTGTGTGTTCTTCCAAGAGATACTACTAGCTAAACATAATCTCGATACGCGCCAGTAGTGTCATCTCTCTGACTTTGCACGCACTTTTCAAACGACCCTCGTAATTGTTAATTTAATTGTATTTATATTATTTATTATTAGTTATTATTATTATTAAAATTTTATTTACTTAATTATTACTGTAATGCCGTTAAAAAAAATTTCTGAATACTATTTATCCATCATACCAATATTGACATCTTCATTGTCAGCGCATAAATAATTCCTGTCTCACGGTTGTCTCCGCAGTCTTCGCAGCACAAAAGCTTCACACCTTCAAGCAATCCGTTTTGGACTTTCAGTTGTATTTACTTCCACTTTATATTTATATTTGTATTTGTTTAAGTTAATGTTAGTTTATTCTTTCGTGACGTTTTGTGTATATGCTGCGCAAACGCCACTTTAGTCAGACATTTCTTGGTCAAGTGCATAATGACTTTTGAAGCGAACATAATTTATGAGCGAAGCGCACTTGGGAAAAATTTGAATTAACATTTTTATTTTTTATTTTTTTTTAGTAATGAATTTCGGTTTTTTTTCTGTTTAACACAATGCTGTTTACATACAATTTTTAGCATGTGCGCTGTAAGCACGACGGATTTCTACATTTAGCATGTAAATTCAGAGATAAGAAATTATTGGCTGGCGGCTACAGCTGCTTTTATTGTTCAGAATATTTCGAAGGGAAAACTTTGGAGTTCATAAATAGAAATGAATTAGTTATTGTTATTAAAAAAATATTAATGAGAAGCACGAATTATTTAGCAATCTTTATTTAGAGTTTTACAAAAAACGATATTAATGTTGTCACAGAAAAAAGAAGAATCAGAATAATAAGTGTCGCATAGTGTTGCCAGAAATAACTTCAACAAATATTTTACTTAAAAAATATTTTATTTGAAATGTGTGTTTTATGTATTTTATTTTATTTAAAAAAAAAAATTATTTAAAAACAGTTTATTTAAAAAAAATGTATTAAAAAATAGTTTACTTATTTTATTTAAAAATTTTTATTTTAGTGTACTTAAAAAATATTTTTATTTATTTTATTTAAAAAAATTTTTAATTAAAAAATATTTTTATTTATTTTATCTACAAAATTTTATTTTTGTTTGCTTAAAATATATTTTTATTTATTTTATTTAAAAAAAATTTTTTTTTAAATATTTTTATTTATTTTATTTACAAAATTTTATTTTATTTTATTTTATTCAAAAAAATTTTTTTTAGTTTACTTAAAATATATTTTTATTTCTTTTATGTAAAAAAAATGTATTTAAAAAATATTTTTATTTATTTTATTTACAAAATTTTATTTTATTTTTATTATTAAAAAATATTTTTATTTATTTTATTTACAAAATTTTACTTTATTTTATTTTATTAAAAAAATATTTTTATTTAAAAAATTTTATTTTAGTTTACTTAAGATATATTTTTATTTATTTTATTTAAAAAAATTTTATTTAAAAAATATTTTTATTTATTTTATTTACAAAATTTTATTTTATTTTATTTTATTCAAAAAATATTTTTATTTTAAAAATTATGCTAATCTCTGATATTGGAGACCACTGCGTCCCATTATTAGAATGCGCTAAATAATTTCAGATTCTCTGTTTAAGACGACTCATAATCGAATCGCCTGTGACCTGCTAAGTAATTAGTAAAAAATCGTATATCAGTTCTATGCAATTTCTATTTAAAGCATCAAAAACATTCGTTTGCGTACCTCTCTGTAGCCCTAGTACTAATTTTACTGTTGATCTATTCACTCACTAATTAATTTATTCGACGAAAACCAGTTGAGTGCATAAAATAGTTTTGGTTCTCCTCATAATAAGTAGCTAATCCTATGTGTGCCAAAATTTTTCAAGCCCTCCGATAAGAACTAGAATATTCCGAATTTAATCTGGATCGAGGTTGGGTACAAAATGTATATA
This sequence comes from Anastrepha fraterculus, assembly GCA_037575425.1. NCBI lineage: Eukaryota > Metazoa > Arthropoda > Insecta > Diptera > Tephritidae > Anastrepha > Anastrepha fraterculus. The sequence continues at coordinate 40,939 of JAYXIM010032326.1, forward strand.
CAAATGTCTTGTTGTTGGCTTCTAGACAGAGTCAGAATTATTAACCTGTTCAGAGAAGTTGGAATTCTGAACGACTGTGACTGGCTAATGACAGATTTTTATACATAGTTCTAACCAAGAGTTAAAACTAGTTATGCGAATATGCAGAGGGTTAAACGCTAACTCGGATTACGTCACTCCTCAAGCCAATTTAAACAGTGAGCCTAAGGTAGTATTAGAAAAGGACGGATGGCGGAAAGGATAACTTTCAACGCACAGTTCCAAAGTGGAAGAGGGTATTGGAGCCGCAGTATTCTGTTCAAAATTAGGTTATCAACAGTCATACAAATTACCGGACTACTGCAGTGTGTTCCAAGCTGAGATCTACTCAGCAACGTAAGCAGCAGACTTAACCATAAGGAACACTCCTCCGAACTTTCAAATAAACTTTTACATTGACAACCCGCAACGCAAAGAATCTGTAATGACAAACTCACACTGCGTGCGACAATGCCGGCACAGGATGGATGAACTAGGAACTGAGAAACAAGCCACCATCTACTTTGTTCCAGGACACAAAGGAATTGTAGAGATCGAAAAAGTGTATATACTAGCCAAAGCAGGCCCTAATCTTCCAGTAGCTAGCACGGCCGGTATACAACCACCTCTCCGCAAAGCGAATTCAAGATGTGAAAGAACCGGCTCATGTATTATATATACTATATATATATACAGGGTTGCCAATATTCGACGTACCCATCTGGCAATCGCCGTTCTCAGCAGTTGGGCATTGCTCGTACCACTTTACAACGAAATATCTGGATTGATTTGCATTTATTCCCGCATAAGTTTCAATTGACGCAAAGATTGGTGCCTACGGACAAGCCTCGTCGATTGGAATGGGCCCAAAGAATCATCGAAATCCGTCGGGTCCGTCGAATATGGGAATATGTATATAATTGGTGCGTACACCCTTTTTGGGTGTTTGGCCGAGCTCCTCCTCGTATTTGTGGTGTGCGTCTTGATGTTGTTCCACAAATGGAGGGAGCTACAGTTTCAAGCCGACTCCGAACGGCATATATTTTTATGAGGAGTTTTTTCATGACAGAAATACACTCGGAGGTTTGCCATTGCCTGCCGAGGGGCGACCGAAAGAAAAATGTTTTTCTTAATTTTGCTGTTTCACAGAGATTTGAACCAACGTTTTCTCTGTGAATTCGGAATGGTAATCACGCACCAACCCATTCGGCTACGACGACCGGCTCATGTAGGATCGCGAAAATCATGCTAGGCAATCACAACGTCAGGTCTACAAACTACATATATTTTATCTCCCCACAGGAAAGAATGTAAACTTGTAGTGGGGATATTGAGTTTACCAACAAAGAATTAAATGTAATATCTGGGATAGAGCGTAATGGTTCCCGTGCTATTAAGTGAATGCTTAAAATCACTGTTTAAAAAAGTTATAAATACAACGAAATCGTAATGAATAACACAGCATACTAATTATCTTGACCAAGAATATTTAAGTAACTTGCGAATCCAATTTTTGTTTACGATTGTATCGGGTGATCAATCATGAGGTGCTTTTTTCAATAGTTAAAAAAAAACAAAAATGTAAATTATGTTCAAAACCTTTATTTATCATTTGAAAGGACATTCTTTGACATTTACTTTTTGAATATGACTTCATTCAAATGTTGGCCGCAACTACGCTTAAGGTGGTCCATTCTGAAGGTCCAATTTTCAATCACTCGTTCGAGCATTTCGACTGGTATGTCGTGAATAACACGCGTAATGTTGACTTCCAGAGCTTCAATCGTAGCTGGTTTATCAGCATAGCCCTTGGACTTCACGAATCCCCAAAGAAAAAAGTCCAAAGGTGTGATATCACAAGATCTTGGTGGCCAACTCACAGGTCCTAAACGTGAAATCAGCTGCTCTCCGAAATGACTTCTCAATAAAGTCATTGTTTCACGAGCTGTATGGTAAGTGGCTCCGTCTTGTTGAAACCAAATGTCGTAGAGATCATTAGATTCAATTTCAGGTAGCAAAAAGTCCGATATCATGGTACGGTAGCGAGCACCATTCATAGTTACGTTGCGGCCATCATCATTTTTGAAAAAATATGGACCGATGATTCCACCAGCCCATAAACCACACCAGACCGTTGTTTTCTCTGGGTGCAAAGGTAGCTCTTGAACCTGTTCTGGTTGCTCTTCATCCCAAATACGGCAATTTTGCTTATTGACGTAAACTTTGAGCCAAAAATGCGCCTCATCGCTGAAGAAAATTTTGCTCGAAAACAGCGGATCTTCTTCAGTCTTTTCAAGAGCCCAATCAGCAAAACGGTGACGGGCAGGAAGGTCATTTGGCTTTAGTTCTTGTACGAGCTGTATTTTGTATGCTTTTAAATGAAGATCCTTCCGTAAAATTGGCCAAGTTGTTCCATACGACAGTCCAAGTTGCTGAGAACGGTGCCGAATCGATTCATCGCGGTTTTCACGTACACTCTCTGCTACTGCCGCTATATTCTCAATGCTTCTTGCTGGACGTGGTCTATTCGGTCGAGAATTATCCACCAATGAATATTCGGATTCAAATTTGTTGATGGTATGCCGAATAGTGTTTAAGGCAGGCCGATTATGTTGGCCATAATGCGGTCTAAGCGCACGAAAAACATTTGTCACAGAACGCTGATTTTCATAATACAGTTGAACAATTTGTAGACGTTGTTGCGGTGTGAGTCTTTCCATGATGAAATGCCAAACGCTGTTCAACAAATCCACGATGACAGTTTGCCACAACTCGCGCGCGATCTGTAAAAAAAAACGCATATGAAAAAAACTCCTCTTAATTGATCACCCGTTACAAGTAACTTCTCGATGATGAAAACTTTACAGAGCTTGAAGCTATGTGCCGATGAAAAAATACAGTTCCCTTCTTTTGTAGTAAGGCCGCGAAAGCTTTATTAATAATTTAGGAAAATTTGTTAATGTCATCAAATGTTAACGAAAAACTTTTTGGTTAGACTTTTAGTGGGAATTATGTAAGCTGGTGGAATAGGGTCGACTTTTGATTGCTCGCAGGTTCCTTCACACGGTAATTACCCGACCTGTTATCTCACCGGTTATACATCGCTGATTACCTCACAGGTTACCTCACTGCTTACTTCACCGTTTATAATCGCCTGCACTTGCGTCAGCATCGTATGGGACTATCTACTGGGACAGAATGTCAACAATGTCTGGGCGAGAATGAGTTGTTTGAATACAATTTACGTGAATGTGCGGCCTTTGCTAGAAACAGATTAACATGTTTAGGAGCTGATCGTATAACTGTTGAGAATGTGGATGCCGAGCATCACTTAACCTTCACTTTAGAGTACGAATGTGGTTTGGATATTTAGATATTTAGACAGATTCCTTTATATTTCACAAAAATCCTACAAAATAATATTTGATTTACTTCGTTTAAGGTTACGGGTATTTAAAGTTAAGACAAAAGAATTGTTCCTTCATATAAAAACAAAAAAAATTTGTCTACTCGCTATGTGGAGAAAACGCGCAGCACCGTCAAGGAAAAAAATTATAAAAAATCAACAAGAATTTTGACCAAGTTGGAAATTGCATTTTTTTATACTAGAATTAAATAGGCTATAAAACTGTGTACTCACAAATTTTGTGGAAATTCTTAATAAAAAATTGTGATCAAAATTGGATTAATGTTAAAAACTGTTGCACAATATTTGAAACTTGGATTCAAATGGTCTATCTCATGGAATCCAACATACTTTTACATAAAAAAAATAATTATAATTTACTTGTTAAAAACATATAGCCAAAACTTATTTTACAAAAACGTAGCTTTACAGCTTAAAACTGTGGGTCCCTCCATTTGTGGAACAACATAAAGACGCACGTCACGAATAGGACGAGGAGCTCGGCCAAACAGCCAACAGAAGTGTACGCGTCAATTAATTATTTATTTTTATTAAATTCATAATTTTTATCAGGAATTCATTACTTCGTCTATGTTAACTTTATTTTATCTTCGTGTTTCTTCTGCGCATGGGCTCAAAGGCTGGGCATATAAGAGCGCACTTGCTATAGTTTGTGTTAAAATAATGCTCATCAAACTCAAAGCACGATTTTTTTTTCAAAATTTATTTTATAAATTTTGAGTGTTAAACTTTTTACTCTTTACTTTTAAAATGATATTATCCATTTTAAAATAAATAGCTTACCA
>JAYXIM010032328.1:0-26596 GCA_037575425.1 Anastrepha fraterculus
AGAAGAAAACTGCAATACGGCGACGACAGGGCCTTGATCGCCGCTTGACTATCGGAAAAAATATCCAACAGCGATCCTGAAGCATTTTGCCTGCTTGCAGGATCGCGAAGACCTCTGCTTGAAAAACGCTACTCGTTTCCGGCAGTTTAAAGGAGACCGAAATGCTGGCTGATTTAGAGAAAACCCCCGCTCCCACTCCAGATTCCATCTTAGATCAGTCAGGGAAAACAGAGGTACCTATATCCGTGGCGACTCCGCCCTCTTTCCAATCTTGCCTGCTCAGAAAGATAGCCCTAGCACAACCCTCAAAACCTAGTTTGAGGATGGAGAGATCAGTGCGAGGAACAGAGAAGGAAGGGGAGGTCTGCTTCAAGATGCTACTATGTCCTACAGGAAATGGTTTCCAGAGGCTAATTTCCTTCAATCTAATAGCGCTCTGAGCCGCAATGGGCTTAACTTGCAAATCCACAGGAAGTAAGTGCAGAATAACGTTGAGCAGCAGAAATAAAAACAAAAAATAAAAACATTTTGGAAAAATCTTAAGATTTACATGAACGAGCCCGTTTTGAAAATACCTTAAAAAATCATGTTTTTGTTATAAATATTTTTTTTTTAACAGTTTTTCCAAGTAATTACCCCAGATGATAGACAAGTTTATTCTTAAAATGTTTGTATAAAATTTTTTTTAAATTTTATCAACGGAACCGATTTAAACGAATTTGTGGAGCTACTGTCAAATCGCTCCAGCTCACGAGAATCGTAATATTTTGGCGGACTCCGCCGGACCATAAACCTGCACCAAACAGTCACACGTTGAGAATAGAGAGGCTTTTCAACAATAACACTTGGATTTTCTGAGCCCCAGATCTGAAAATGGGCCTCATCACTCAATACGTTTTTTCGATGGAATTCCGGATCATTTTCGTAAAGACGCGACGTTGTTGATGATCAGCCGGCTTGAGTTCTTGTCTTAACTGGACTTTATAAGCCTTAACACCCAAATCTTTATGCAAAATACGGTGTAATGACGTTTGTGGAATGCCTAATTCCAAAGAACGACGAGGAATGGACAAACCTGGGTTTTCTTCAACACGCTAGCAATATTTTCGGCTGTTCTTGAGCGACGTGCACGGATTTTATTCCTCACATCACTAACTTGTCCCAACAGCTCGAATTTTTTCACCAATTTTTGTATTCCGCTCCAACAAGGTGCTTCACGATGACCCAAAAATGTCCGTCTCTGCCAAATTTTCACCATTTTTGTAGTGAATTTTAATCATTTCAATGCGTTGTTTAAGCGTGTGTCCTTCCATTTTTATTAATGACGTAGTTTCTAATTGTCAAATATCAAAAAATGACAGCTTCAGAAATGGCATCTACCGAAATAGCGGGCTATTCAAAATAACACCTGTTATTGGAAAACCCTTTATATTGGGTTGGGGAAAAACAAATGTCGTATTTGTGATCGAAATTTGACGCTTTATTTGACGCTTTACTTAGAATTATCCGATTCAAGTCAAATATACCCTGTTTTGTTCGCAAACTTCTTGACATTTAGAAGGCAACTTCATTATCCCCCCTTTATATAACCCCCTCCTTATTTGCGATAAACTCAGACAACCAGTTTTCGCAAGCCTCTTTTGAGGCCAACTTGGTATCACCAAGGGCGTTTTGCATGGACCGGAAGAGATGATAGTCACTTGGTGCCAGGTCCGGACTATATGGTGGGTAGCTTCTGGCGGGTCATCAAAGATGTGTGAGGACGAGCGTAGTCCTGGTGGAACACAACACCATTCCTATTGACCAATTCTGGTCGCTTCTGGTCAATCGCCTGCTTCAAACGGTCAAGTTGCTCACATTAGAGGACCGAATTAAGGGTCTGGCCATAGTTGAGCAGCTCATAGTGGATAATTCGCTTCCAATCCCACCAAACATACAGCAAAACCTTCCTGGCGGTCAATCCGGGCTTGGCGATGGTTTGGGCCGGCTCGCCGCTTTTCGACCACGATCTTTTTCCACTTTTCATCGCCAGTCTCCATCCGCTTCAAAAATGGGTCAAGTTCGTTCCGTTTTAGCAGAGAATCGCAAGCGTTGATTCGATCCAAGAGATTTTTTTGCGCCAACACGTGTGGCACCCAAACATCCAGCTTTTTTTGGAATCCAATCTTCTGCAAATGGTTCCAAACGGTTTTGTGGTCTACACCTAGTTCCTGGCTAATCGAGCGAATACTCACATACCGGTCTCTTTGGATAGTTTCAACGATTTTATCAGTCTTTACGACGACTGGCCTACCAGTACGGGGTGCATCTTCGACATCTACTACACCAGAACGAAATCGATCGAACCAACGCTGTGCTGTGCGAATCGTTACAGTATCAGGCCCATAAACTTCACAACTTTTTGCCGCCGCCTTCGTTGCATTTTTACCTCTAAGGTAGTAAAAACGTAAAATATGACGAATTTCTTGCCTGGTGGACTCCATCTTTGACGCGCTATAACTTAAGACTGTAACGTACGATCACAACACTTTTAAAGAGACACTTGTAGTACAGATTGTCGTCTTCAAATCGCCGTTGAGTGTGACCCGATGCAATAAATACAGTGCAAGATATGTTTAAATGTCGCGCTCAATTGACAAAATACGACATTACTTTTTCCCCAACCCAATATGTATATGTAATTAAGATTTTCAATCGCACATTTGTTTGATACAAATTTTACGAGTTTGAATTAGGAAAGCAGTTAGTCCATGCAAGCTAACATTTGGGTTTGATTTGATTGAAAAACTTTCTCACAAAAAATGTACTTCGATATGGCATAAAAAATTTGTTAGTTCATTTTTAGATCAAATAGCACAGAATTTAGCAGTAAAGAGAACGACCTACGATTAATTCGAAATTGTTCATAATTTTTTTTTATTGCGCCCGCCAATTCAGGGAAACCAAAGAATGGAAATGTAGAAAACAAGGAAACCAGCTACAAATTTATAGTCTAGCAGTTCGGTCACACTATAACTAACTGACGCTCACCTGTTTCTGCCTTTGTATCTACGGAAACATTGAGAGGTCCTTTGAAAAGTCCGTGCAAAAGCAGCTCCTCTGGAACTCGAGGACCAATGTATGTGCTTTTCAAGTGTTGTTTAAGAAATTTATTTCACTGGTGGTGCCAAGCTCTATTTCTAGCAACTCGATTTTGCTTGTGCCTTTATACAGATCCCTTTCACTAAATCTTGATGAACCCGCATCAGCTGGATCAGGCGCGGAAGTTGTTTTTTATTGCTTCCCGCTTTAGTTCTGTAATACACAAATTCATTTTATTTAATTTCATAAATTTTTTACAATTTTAAATATAAATCGCCTATTTTTCCATTATTTTACTACTTCCTTTGAGCATTAACTTTCAACGAAAAAGAAATTTGGTGTGATTGTTTATAGATTTCGACATTAGAGAGACCAAAAGCAAACGGTTGATAAGTCTATTTTTGGGAATTGAACTTTGACAAGAATTTTCGCTTGAGAGCAAATAAATTTTGGTGTTAGTTTTTTCAATCAAATTCGTCATCATCATCAATAGCATTACAGTCTTGTGCAGGCCATTGCTTCCACTCTTACAATCGAATTATTCTAAAAAACATCAATTATTCGAACTATTGAAACTGTGAATTAGCCAATTCATATTTACAGATAAAATATGAACATGTAAAGCGTCAAAGTTGTGCGTAATTAACTGTAAGCTTTTTCGTCAATTTACCATTTTAATCACTTGTACTACTTTTGCCGCTTTTTATGAATACCTGCATCGTTTAAGTGAAGAGGTTGTTCAAAAATTCTTGTCCTCAAGCCTTCTCATATACCTACTTGCATATATACATAAATTTTGCTTTGCCATTTTTTGGTACACATTTCTTTTTTATTAGTTTTTAAACATCCATTAATTACGGCATTCACTTGTTGAAAGGCAATTTTTGTGTGGGTTCAAGTGCCACTGAACCATTGTCAAACTCAGCGAAATTCAATATGGATTTTGCTTGCGGCTTTTGGTATAATGGAGTGGAATTTCAAGGTAGAAACAAAAAAATGTATTCGTAAAAATTAAAAACGAAAAAAATTTCTAAAATATGTAATCACGACATGCATAAAATTATAATAAATTAAAAAAAAAATTATATATTAATAAAAAAAAAGATTATTTTTTTTGTAGTTTTTTTTTATCAAAAAATTTTAATAATATCAGGTCAGTCCATAAGTTCATGCATTTTTTAAAGATGGTTTTAAAATTAATAAAAAAGATGTTTAAAGTATATATTAATCAATAATATATTCTCCTTCATTATTTACAATGTCTTCCCAACGCTTAGGTAAATTTTTAATTCCCTGCTCAAGAATTGTTTGTCCTTGGAGCCAAAATACGCTTCTATATCCCTTCTTATAGCTTCTTTTGAGGAGTAGTTCATGTTACTCATATGGGATTGAAGTCCACGGAAAAGGTGATAGTCACAAGGTGCAATATCCGGAGAGTATGGTGGATGTGGCATTAGCTCCCATCCGAACTCGTTCAGCTTGCCTAATGTTTGCCTTGCGGTGTAAGGCTGCGTTGTCGTGGCGAAACAAAACTTTGCGTCTATTCACTAAACACCGTCGATTTTTTTAAGTGCCTCATTCAGGTTTGAATTTAAATAATAATCAGCAGTTATCGTTTGGTTTGATTCCAGAAGTTCATTATAAACAATACCGGCCATATCCCACTAAATAGACAGGAGAATCTTCTCGGGGTGAAGGCCATCCCTAGGGGTTGGTTCTGGTGTTTCATCTTCAGCTAATCATTGGCGTTTGCGAACAGGATTATTGTAAAGGACCCATTTTTCATCACCAGTAACGATACGGTTCAAAAAACTTTCATTTTCAAGTCGTTGCAGCAGCTGAGAACACACATTCACTCTCTGCTGAAGGTTGGCGACGGAAAGTCTATGCGGAACCCATTTTCCCAGCTTTGAAACCTTTTCCAACTGAACCAGGTGCCTGTGAACTGTTCCATGCGATGAATTTAACCTCTGAGCTATCATATCGACTGTCAAATTTGGCTCAGCTTCCACGAGTTCGAGCAAGGCGTCGGAGTTAAAGACTTTAGGACGACCAGCGCACGGGGCATCCTCCACGTCGCAGTGGCATCCTCCATACCACAGTTACCGGAATTTTTAAAACCACTTTTGCGCAGTCCTAACACTCACGGTGTCCTCTCCGTGAACAGTGTTTATTTCTGCAGCAGCAGTTGTTGCATTTTTACCACTTTTATATAAAAAATACAAAATATGCCTCTTATACGCGTTCGAAGATTCCCATTTATATTTTAACAACACGTGCTTCTAGCCGCGATTAAAATCACGTGTTGAATTCCGAGTATATCAAAGAAAATATAAATATGTAGTTCCGTTATATTCCGCGAATAATTTTTTGTATGCAAAAATCGTACAAAAGTGAAATTATGGGTAAAATACGCACGAGCTTATAGACTGATCTGATACAAAAAAAAATTATCTTTTTTTTATTATAAAAATTTAAAACAATTAGTTTTTTCGTTGTTATTGTATTATTTATTTTTTTTTTTATTAAAAAAAAACAAAAAAAAATTTTTTTTTATTAAAAATATTTTTTTTTTATAAAAAAAGTTAGCCCACTGCTCAGTCACATTACTATTAGTGTCAGTCGAAATGTTTTCTGGTGACGAAAATCTTTACTCACTGGCTACGAAATTGTATAGGCTGCAGCTGTTTTGATAACCATTCGTATGAAACTAACTAAATTTTTTTGTTTAAAAAGTATGTATTTTGATATTAATCTATTTTAACAAATATGACGTATATTGCATTATTTATCGAGTAAACTAAACGAGTATCACTTGCTACTGAAATTCCCTACAAAATGAAATTCCCACTCAATGCAATGCTGAAACTCAAGTAATTTCTAAACAACTACATATATGTATGTGTATGCAAACCACATATATGTACCGTACATACGTATATATGCACATTTGTGTATTAACTTTAATGCCGTTTCATTTACTTAATAGTTTATTGAAATTCAGCAGTGTACATTTGAGTTGCGGTCAAGCGTTTCGTTTGCATTCGATAGTCGGTACTTGAGCCGCTTCTGGAGATTGCCGCATCAAGTATTAAATCATGTTCACATTTATATTTAGACAAAAATTAGCAACGCTTATGAGGTGCTCTAAAAACGAGAGCAATAAAATTAAAAAAAAAACAGAAATTAAATAAAATAATAAAAAATTCACCCAGCCAAATATCGAGTAATAAATCAGCAAGCGAGCAAACGCTGATAATTATAATTGGCAAATAAATGCAAATGGCACTCGTCTACACACACATACACACCAACATTATCATCATCAATGATAATTTATAAATATTACGAGTTCGTACTCTACTCGTGTAGAGCGAACAAATTTGGAGGTTAGAGTTCAGCGTGGTTAATAAATTTCTACGATGATGTCAGTTTGCTTTGATGCTGAATTCTGCGTATTATTACGCAATTAGCAGAAATATTTAAAGCTCTCCGTTGATTGCATCTGAGATTTACCCCTCAATTTTATGCGCTTGACAGTTTTGCTCTCACTTATGTATTTCAGTTGCAACGGAATAGGATGAAATTGTTCATGGCGGGAATTTTCGAATTTCCGTTTCGCAGCATCCCACGCACTTACCCACCGCTACTGGACCAGGTTTCGTCATCCATTGGCTGGCGTCTGCCTTCAGTATTAAAATCAGTCGGCATGAAATGATGAGGTCAAAATGACCACTGGCTCCCGGTCTATATTTAATATTGCCCGTTGTACTTGAGCGCATAAGAAGAGTCTTTTCAGAGTAGTGAAAGAGAGACGAGTGGTAGGAGTACAGAATGGTATCTGAGGTTACCGTGGACATTTCTGCTTATAAAATACCTTCGTACCTTAAAGAAATGCACCGCCTACAAATACAGGTTGGTTTTTTTTTGAAAGCAAACAAAATAGGAAATACATTTTTAAATGTAAGGGGACGGTTTATACGATTGCTGGTAGGATATTTTATATTTGACTATCTAACACCAGTACTTTCGTACTTAGCACAAAACTTTCTTACTAACTATACCAAAATTGCACCGTTTTTTATCGAAATCGATAACTTTGTCTTGACAGCTGAGAATGGCAAGCTGTGTTGACAATTCTGTTTAGTAAAGTTTTCATCATGAATCGTTTAACGCCAGAACAACGCTTCCGCTGTGGAAATTTGCTTTGAGAAAATGAATTCGTGTATAAAGCACTGGCGGCATCATTGACCCTTATTTCTTTACGGTGAATGGCGAGCTCTATCGAGCCATCTTGTCTGATTTTTTTGTTTTAAAGAAATTAATCAGCTAAACAGCAGCGACAATTGGTTCCAACAAGACGGCGCAACTTGCCATACAGGCCGCTTAACAATCGATTTATTGCAATATTCAAGTCACCATTGACGTCGTACGGCTAGATTTATTGGAAAAAGTAGTCAAAAATTGGACTAATCGAATGGAGCATGTAACTCACTGCCGTGGCGGACTCATGTCAGATATTATATTCAAAGCATAAATGCCATGAAAACATCTCCCAGATTATAAAAAAACAACCAATTATTCCGACAATATTTCTGGTTTGTAATATAATTTTAAGTTCTCGTGCCTTTAAAAAACAGCCGATATCTAATAGTTACTTTAAAAGTAGATTAACAGAATTCTGCTCAATATCCCTCCAGAAATAAAGTTCTATAAGAGCTCCACTTGGTGGCATAATTAGATTTGGATCTGAAAAGTAGAATAAGTCAAGGTGACGCAAGTGCCTAGTAGGGATGCTGAGAGGTGAAGTGAAAAGTTCTAAATGTTTTTTCGCTTAATTCGAAATCATTTTTCGCTTTATATCAATAACGAAATTAAAGTAATTATAATTACCTTTATGCAAATGGTTCTAAACGGTTATCTGGCTTTTCTTCAATTTCTTTTTAATTCCTGGGCTGGTGCTGGCTCGACTCTACAATTTCTATGGTTTTATAAGCGACGTCTATATTACCAGCAAAGGTTCACCAGAAGCATCATTTTTCGTTCGGTCAATAAACAGCATACATTTTCTTGGCCACCTGCTTTCACTTTTCATCTTGATCGTAGCGGTACTGAAGAATGTATGGAATTTTCTCTTTATCATCTGCATTTTGGAACGCCTTGTCATAAAACAGCCTTCAGAGAACACAAACCTCTCAAATACATTTTTTTAAGCGTAATTTCTCCTTTGAAGCTCACTAAAGACAACGGCGGAAAATTTACATAACTTGTTATTTCATCTAATAGTACTTGAATGTAGTCGGTGTGCTTGAGAGATGCTATCCTGCTTTGTGGTGGAAGAGAACTTTGAAAAATTTTTAAACAGCGGGGATTTGCCTAACTGAAATTGATATGAAGCTTTTGCAATATCATCTGAGCTTTCTAATAAAATACGATTTACTCTATTCTATTCTTAAGCCGGTTAGATTTTCAGAGTGATTTATACTGCATGAATTGCAATATGTGCACATTAGATCACTTTCGTATAAAAAAATGGGTACTACGTTTTCATCGAAATTATAAAATTTATTATATTTCAAATCTACCACCAAATTGTGTTTAAAAAATGTAAAGATTTATGTGAGCTGAGTCGATTTGCATGTACTTGAGAAATCTGAATTATTTTAATTCCGTTGATACAATTCTTATATATTTTTATGGAGACATTTTTAGAATAAACCTTTTTATGCAGACTTAACTTAAGCTTTTTTATGCTGATTGTTTTTGTATGTTGAGTTTTTGGAAAACTAATAAAAACTGATTCTCAGATCGGTCAAATTCACGTAAATTTTAATATTTTCCAAAATATATTTGGCCAAATATCTTAAAATATATAAATAAATTAAAATAACGGTGTGACACCCTAATGTGGATATTTCCTTAAAAAAAAAGGAAAACTTTCAATGTGAGCAATACTTAAACTGATATAACAAATATTCTGCTTTATTTCCAGTTATTCTATTTGGTATGAAATTTCAATAAAATAATTAGAATATTTTTCTATTAAATTTTTAGTACTGGTCATTCTAAAACACAACAAAAAACACTTCAAAGTGTTTCCGTTGAAGCTGCTGGCAAAAGTTATCAGCAACGTATTTTTGTGTAATAAATCAACAGCATTTTAATTAGCACCTGAAATGCCATTTGGGGACGCAAACAATCTAACGAGTTGCTTTTTTGTGAGCATTGCATAACTAATTGGTACTAAAAAGTTAAACAAACCAAAAATTTGCATGAATCAAACACAAAAGCATGTGATGAAAAAATTAAAAAAAAAAAAACAGTAAAAAACGGAATATTTAAATTAACAAAAATAATAATTTTTGAAAGTAAATACCACTAAAAGATATAACACATACAAAACTGAAATTATTTTCAGAATAAAAAACTGGATTGACCACAGTGAGCACAGGGCACGTAATCAGTTAACAGCACTCTCTCCTTGAACATGGAAGCTATCGTTAGAAAGAGAGCGAGAATTTTTCGCTAACAGACAACTATGGGCTACCTATGGGTGGACTAAGCTCATGGTGATCTCAATACTTGAGTAGGAAAAAGTTTTGTTGGGTACCTGATCTCATTTAACAAATTGTTTGGATTGTAGTTCAAACTTAACTGTTCGAAACTCATAAGTGTGATTGGCATGCCTATGTATAGGATATATGGATATGCTTAGAGAACAAGAATGACAATGCTTAGAGAAGTATGAGGTAGGCTGTGTAAATATCCAGTATGCCGTAGGGGAAAGCGATATTGACTGGCGAGCTCTCTTAAGGCTCTCTGACTGTGCCCAATGCCGCTGATCGGGGCCGAATCGACATTTCTTTGGAAAAACTGCCGCTAGTTGAGACTGAATTTATTATTTTTTGTCACATTTATTTGTGTTTAATTCATGCAAATTTTTGGTTTGTTTAACTTAGCTCAATTACTTTTTAATACCAATTATAGTAGTTATGCAATGCTGGGATCGAAATATTTATAATAGTGGTGTTTATAAACAGATTTGATACCTATTCCTCAAATATTCTGGTTATATAAGAAATATTTTTAGCCTGGAACGAATCATCACAAATTGGACAGACCGGTTGACGTAGCGGCTATTTGAATGTTGTGCTATTCCATACATAATGGCATAAATGCAGCTTCAAAAAAGCCAGAATCAATTTGATATCTCATACGATTTTTATTTGCTTTAAATTTCTTTACCTTCATTCTTATGTGGTCACTCAACTTTTCTCAACACGCCGGCAAAAGTTAATCCATTTTCAAAACTGTATTTAATCATTTCCATTTACATACATATTTGGCCTACAAATTGTCAATCTTTGTTTATAGATTTTGGCATTATAGAGGCCAAAAGCAAAAACAAAATATGTTTCTTTTGTGTTGTTTTCCCCCTCCACTGCCACTAACTCTTCATTGTGCCTTGGCTATTAGTTACGCTGTGCGTAGCTACGTACCCAAAGGCTACTGCGCACACTTGTACGGGTTCGTGCGTGTGTAAATATTTCTACCTACACAAGCATTTAGCCAGCAACGCAGATAACATCGCTCATTTTTGCATTTGTTTATATTCTTTTGTTTAAACAATAAGATTTTTCTTTGCCTTCTTGGCGTGGCATTTTTCGTCTTTGACTTCTCATCCACTTTATGTGGCTTTCAGTTGAAATGTTGGTTTGTTGGGTTGGTAGAGTTAAGACTATACTTCACAGGATCATTTCTGTAGTCAGTCTTCATTTACTTTCAATGCAAAATGAAAGATTTCTCACCCGCGATGAGGAGATATATCGTTTTATCTGGTAGCGTGAGGTTTATGAACATCGTTTCTAATTTTGTCCTATGGCATATTTGAGATTTTGTTTCTTCGATGATCGCTCGGTTCAAACGGATAAAACGACTTCTGAGTGGTGTTTTTTAATTAAATAAATTCCAAGGTATAAATAAACGAGAAAATTATATTTTAAAATGTAGTAGAGTAATTGGTTAAAATTTAGGCTATGTTATGGAAGATGTGTGATGCACAATTGCCGCACATTTTCAATTGGTTAACAAAATTGGTGGTTTGTTTCTTTAGTTAGTAACTTTAAAATCATAGCTGCGAATATTTGGTGGTTTTAAATCATAGATTCAGTAATTTTTGAAAATAAAACGCCAAAAAATGGTTTTGGTGCCTTTGAGCACGGTGCATGCTCCTCTTTGAGTCATGAGCACACGGAGTTCAGAATGCAAAGAGGATGTGGTCAACAGCAGACCGTTAATAGTCTCTCAGCGATTTTGAAGGAATCAGCTGATTGGTTGACCTAGTCGGGGTAATGATAGCATTCTTGAGACCGAGATTTGTGTAGCTGATATAAAGAGAAATCAACGCGGTCATTACCTATTTTACAGTATACCATTAATCGGCTCTCAGCGGTTTTGAAGTGATCGGCTGATTGGTTGACGTAGTCGGGGTAATGATAGCATATTGAGACCGAGATTTGTGTAGCTGATAACAGGTGGCGCAAAATTAATCAATTATGGAAAGATTTATAAAATTTGCAAATATCGTCCTACGGCAATCATATTTGACACTTGTGAGCTAGACAGCTGCAGCATACAAACAGACAAGCAATGGAACACGTAAGGGTCAAAATAAAGATTTCCGTCATTCAAAATAATTTTTTTTTTTTAGTAAAAAGTTGAATGGTTAATTTTGCGCCATTTTGCTAATTTTATAAGGAGAAATCAAGGCGGTCATTACCCATACTACAGCAGACCACTCATCGGCTCTCAGCGGTTTTGAAGTGATCGGCTGATTAGTTGACGTAGTCGGGGTAATGATAGCATTTTGAGACCGACTGTAGGTGATATAAGAAAGAATCAACTTAGCTGCCGTTTTAACAACGGCTGATTGGACGAGTGTGTGAAATGAGCGCATAGGTTCTGCTACCAAGTTCTCGCTGACGTGAGAGCCGAAGTTACTCTCACAATTTTACTTTGGATGGCTAAACCTGGTAATCTGTCAGCCTTGGAACGATTATGCTACTATGTATGGTCAACTACTTTTTATGAGGTAAAGCAAATATTTTCTACAAGTTTCCATTGTAGAGCTAAAAATTTAACGCTTGTCACCTCCATGCACTGAAATTAGCATTTCAAAAATCGATTAGAAATCCAGCTTACACGAAATTTTTGCACTCAATGCGAAAAATAGCAACAATAATAACAGCAATAACTCGCCGAATCGGCATTCAAATCAATTTTAGCGGCAAAAGTCACGTTGACGAAAATTGTGTAGCACACCTTCACACATGCATACATACCTATGTATGTACATAATATTATGGATAATACATGCACCGCTATGTACTTAAATGTTCACCTACCTGCATATTTACACTGAAACTTGAGGAATGTGTACAAAGTCAATAGACGCTCAAAAATAACCGCCACGCTACGCTTGCTGCCAAGCCAAAACAACTCGAAGCGTAGTGCAATGACAACAGGCAAACAAGCAAACACGTTGTAGTTAATGATGATGGAGTGTGTAGATACTTACATGCATACATACATACATATATATGTATTGTAGATATGTATATTCTCGAAAAACGCTTTGGGTTAGATGACGTCACTTTAGTTGATAATCATAGAGCGGTTGACTGGCTCCGCGTTGTTCGGTTGGTTGGTTGGCGCGCGTGCAAAGCTACCGCCACGAAATGGAAGAATGTGAGAAAGGCATAAAATCAAACAATGGATTTAAATAATAAAAAGGCATACACTTAAGTAGACACTCATGAAAATGTACGAACTGAGCAAATTGTTCTTGAAAATATATTTCCTTTTAAAGAAAAAATATTTAATAAATCAACAGAAAAATTGACTAGTGCTCGCGCTTACCGAAATACGAAATGCTAAGCAGAAGAATTTGTTTTGTTTTTCAATAAATGAATATGCACAAGAGCTCTGTATACAGTGTTGTGCAAATAAATAGGTGTAGGAATACTTGCATTTTGCTATTCTCATATTTAAAACGGCCCTTATTATTGAACTAACCTCCTAAAATACAGCTCAGCTTTATAATGCCGATAAACAAATTTTCGCTCTCAAGAAAACTTAAAAAATTCCATTGTCGAGTTAAATATTTATAAGGCGCTTTTGAGCCTGTTATGTTCTACTCTCGATCAAACGAAAACAAAGTTATCGATCAAGGTTCGCTGCTAGCGGTATAGCTCAGTACTTTTAATGTTGCCAACTCTCTTTTCTGTTATTAGGCAAGTCGCATTAGAGTGTGTAAAAGATATTACTAAACATAACAGATTTCCCCTCACTTGGCTCTTAGCTTAAAAGGGCATCATCTTCCTTCCTTTAACTGTCCCAAGAAATGGGAATAAAAAATAACACAATTTGGGTTTTCCTTGTAAAAGAATTTATATCTAACTCAGATATACTAAGTAAGCCCAATATGAAAGAAATTGGTTGCCATAAATTGTTGCTGAAGTTGCGGTGGAGAAAATACAAACGATGGCGACATCTGCGAACCGTTATACCGCTCCCAATGAGAGTTTGTTCGAGGCATGCAATAAAAGCGACAGCATTGCAGCTCTTTTATCCGTTTGCAAAGCTAATCTAATACTTTCTAATGTTTGGCACTTATTTTGTACATTTTGTATAGAAGGTAAAAACGTAAATAAAAATAATAAAGTTTTTTGTAAATAGGTATTTTCCCAGGCGCATTCATTAAAGGTGGTGGCACTAGACCAACAACAATGCTCTGTAGGTTTGATTGTCAAAGCAAAGTATTGAGAAACTAGAAAACAAATAATGAATTCGCCTTGTTTACAAAAAAAATATATTTTTTTTTAATTTGAACTTCCTAAAATTTATAAGTTTGAGCAGCTTTGCTATTATGTATTATAGCTATTCCACTTCATTGAGTAGCACTGTACACACGTTTATAGGCTTCTATCTGGTTTTAGTTTGAAAGTGATAAATAAATCTCAAAGAAATTTTGCATATTTTCTCAACCTTTATGAATTATTCAGAATTTATTAACAAATTAACTAAATGCAAATATTCTTCGTAGATTATCACATTGAACAAAAAATAATATATTCAGGAATGTAAACAAATTATTTAAAGCATTTGCGATTGATATTCTTAACATTTCGGATGCTTTTATCTGTGCGCCCATTAAGTTTTTATTACTTTTTTCAGTGCGAAACTGTGAATAAAAATATCCATGAGGAAAATTGCCCAATCAGGCGTTTGTGAAGAACTTTTGCAAGATTTAAACTTCTGACACTAATAAAATTAGAAATAAATAAAGGAGAAAGAAATTCTGTAGAGACGCTGTAGAAGCAATTAACATTTTTACGGACATCAGTGCGCCAAATTATACATTACTTTTACAAAAATGGTAAGAATTTGTTGTAGTCCATGACTACAAATCCACTACTTGCACCTAGTGACCTGGAACACATGCATTTGCCTGCAGAACCACTACAACTACGCAGGCATTCATCAGTTATTACATTTATTGTGAGATTTTATGGTTAGTTTTTTATAGCTGTGCCAATTAATATTTTTTGCCGCCATAATTATTCGCAGTCGAATTTGGTGCGATTTGCTTAATGAACCGCAGATATGCAGGACAAACACCCTACAGTGAAAAATCAAGCTATTCAGCAAACTTTCTAGTTCATGAACTGGTATTTGGTGGAAGAAGTCATACAAGTCCGTGCGTGACTAGAATTGTACTAGTTATAAAGTGGCCAGTTAGAGATGTAAACAAAAAAAAATATTTGCTTCGATTACGTTTTATTTTTATTTTTATTTTTATTGCTGTTGTGTTTTTAAACTGCAATATTATTATTATTTATTCAAAGTTACTGCATTTTAATTTAAGTTTGCTTTTATTTAGTTCTTAAATAAAGAATATTTTGAAGTATAAAATTTTGAAAAATAAAATCATGTCAAGTTGAACAACAAATTTAAAACACGAACATTTTTTTTTTAATTTTTAATTCCTGAAAACACTTGTGAAACGTTGATTTATAAATTTGTCAACTAGTCGTAAAGTAGTGATTTTCGTCTCAAATTGGACTAGACCTTTTTTCGTCTCTTACGAAAATTACGATCATTTTTTTAATCACTTTTTTTTTAATTTTTAATTCCCAAAAACACTTTTGAAACATTAATTTTTGATTTGATAAATTTTTATTCACTTTTTCAACTAGTCGCAAACTGGTGATATTCGTCTAAAATTGGTTTAGACCTTTTTTCGGCTCTTACGAACTTGTTCATCTTTCATTTTTTAATCATTTCTTTTTTTTAATTTCCATCATTCATTTTCTTAATCATTTTTTTTTATAATTTTTAATACCCAAAAACACTTTTGACGCGTTGGCTTATAAGCTTTTTATCTAATTTTTCAACTAGACGTAAAGTGGTGATTTTAGTCTTAAATTGGACTAGACCTTTTATTGTCTCTTACGAATTAGTTCATCCTTCATATTTTTAATCATTGTTTAGTTAACTTTTAATTCCCAAAAACACTTTTGAAACGCTGTTTTATAAATTTTTATTCACTTTTTCAACTAGTCCCAAACTGGTGATTTTCGTCTCAAATGGGACTAGATCACGAAAATATTTTTTTAATTTTTAATTCCTAAAAACACTTGTGAAACATTGATTTATAAATTTTTATTTAATTTTTCAACTAGTCGTAAAGTAGTGATTTTCGTCTCAAATTGGACTAGACCTTTTTTCGTCTCTCACGAACTAGTTCATCATTTATTTGTTTATTTCTTTTAGTCTATAAAATACGTTTCTTACAGACTATCGGCAAATAAAAATTTATGATTTATGATTTTCGTCTCAAATGGGACTAGATCACGAAAATTTTTTTTTAATTTTTAATTCCTAAAAACACTTGTGAAACATTGATTTATAAATTTTTATTTAATTTTTCAACTAGTCGTAAAGTAGTGATTTTCGTCTCAAATTAGACTAGACCTTTTTTCGTCCCTCACGAACTAGTTCATCATTTATTTGTTTATTTCTTTTAGTCTATAAAATACGTTTCTTACAGACTATCGGCAAATAAAAATTTATTACTAAAAGCACTAAAAATTAATTACAAAAACTTGGGAAAATGTAAGAGATTAAAAATAAGAGTTTAAAGTATTAGCAAATTCATATTTCTCTAAAGAAACATCAATTCATATAGAACCCGAGATCATTAACTGTTGTATTGCTGATGTAGACGCTAAGCCACTCGTTGATTCGTATAAGAGTGATGGAAACAGTGCCAACTAACATTTCGTAGGGCATTGCCATGTTAAAAATACCCGTTGATAGCATTGAAAAAAGATAGATGACAAATTACTTCTGCTGCAAAGCAAACTGCTTCAGTTCAGAGCCAGCTGGTTTAACTGCAGGGCATGAAAACATGCATATCG
Organism: Anastrepha fraterculus; assembly: GCA_037575425.1. Classification (NCBI taxonomy): domain Eukaryota; kingdom Metazoa; phylum Arthropoda; class Insecta; order Diptera; family Tephritidae; genus Anastrepha; species Anastrepha fraterculus. The sequence continues at coordinate 16,563 of JAYXIM010032328.1, forward strand.
ATACGTTACACATAGAGGTGTTTCGGTAATTGATAGCGTTGGACTTTGCAATGCCAGCGAAACAGTGTTTTATGGCATTAACATACATATGAACACACACATACATACATACATACGTACACATATTATATGTGTAAATATTCACTTTCGCTCGATCATATCGCATAATTAGCAACTTCAAATCTGTGTGGGCTGCGCGGCTTACTAACTAAGGAGCGCCAGCTTTAATAGATAGTAATTGCCCACTGATAATAAAGATATTTTGCTAATTCTATACAGCATACAGCCCTAAGCGGCGATAAATACGTTTTAATATCAATATAAAAATAACGAAAGCCAAAATATGCAATTTTTTGTCACGTTTAACTGATTTTTATCTTTTCATGGAAAAACCGCGCCACGCCTGAGATGTGGTAATTAGAGTCAATTAAATCCTTAATATTGCAGACGGAAATTTTTCGTACATTTATTTTGTCGCTTTTAGTATTATTTTTATTTTTACTGCTTATGTATGAATGTGTATGTGCATACAGTTATTCAAATTGGCTGCCTGCCTCCCACATAAAGTTGTGTTCATAACAAACCAGCTCGCTAAAATTTTGCTTTCAATTGGTTTTTGAATTGAATGACGACAGCTGATGACCTCTCAAATTACTTGAGCAGAAATGGAATCTCAATTTTCGTTAAGAGCAATAAAATTCAAAATTATTCAACAAATAAAAAACTTAAAAGCAAGTCATAATAAAAAAGCTATAAAAGAGTTTTTGGGTACGGCGGCAATAGGAATTCACCCAATGCAACTATTTTATCTGCGCAAGGCGGTCTTTTGTCAACTCAATTAAGGACTTGTGTCTCTTCTCTAACTAAACTATGTTAGAGGTGAGAATTTATTCACTAATAACACCATAGTTTGTCGTTGCTCTGACAGTCGGTTCTACGTTACCGAAACGAGCCGGATTTACTAAATACATATAGTATATGTATATATATCCGGCCAAGGACTGTCGCTACAGCAGCACTCCCCGTACATGTGTGGGGAATGTTTATGCTGCTGCAACAACAACAACAACCGAATTTTTTTCTAGGTGGGGTGAATAGATGAAATAACTGGCATAAATAAACAGTTGCCGAAGCACTTAGTGAGTGTTTGTAGGACCGCGCAGGGCTCGAAATTGCTCTGTTACTTCTTAGTTTTCAATTTTTGCTCTCGCTACTACTCTGAACAGATGAATACTGGAACAAGCACGGCAGAACGCGGGATCTATTTCTCCGATCCAAGCTACGTTTCGTAATTACTTGTCGCTCAAAGTAGTAGTAAAACAACATTTTCAGTACTCTCTGTAGAGGAGTTGTAGCAAAAACCTTGCACTCGGCCGGACCGCTACTTGCGAAATTAATCATGTGTACGCCAGCTACCGTTCCTACTCTCACTTCTGTCACGCTACGACTACTTCCAGAGCACTACTATTTGAGCAGTGTTCGTTTTTGTTGTGAATGTGCTTTTGCGGGGGTACAAGGAAAATAAAACCGGCAGTATTAAGCAGGGCAGTGTAAAGTAGGTTGTAGGCATAGTTGAATACAACTTCAAATTATAATTTTTATAGTTCCTGAACCCTCCAAAGTTCTAAGTAAAAAAAATTCCCGGTATAATGCACTAATCTTTTTTCGATTTATTTATTTATATGCATGTATGTATGTACATATATAAAATTTGTAATATGGCATTTGGAATATTATATTATACGTCAAATCATAAATCATATGTAAAAATATGTAGAAACGCAAACAAACAGAGGAATATTTCTGCTTCAGAGTTTTATTTAAATTTTTTTTATTTAAATATTGAGTAAGCAGCAACGGTGGGCAAACAAGCTGGATATTTCCAGGAATACATATCACACATCAAGTCATTAATATTTATTTGCTACAAATAAAGGTTCTCTTTTAGAACACGAAAGTACAGGCAGAGAGATAGGGCCCATTTACACATGGAGACATTTGGAAGGGAAGCATTTTGTTGGTTGAAGAAGGACAAACGGGGGAAAGAAGAGTGATTTTGTCTCACGAGCTGCGCTCTTATTCGTGTTCTCAATCTTAAAGTTGGGTGCAAAAAAAAATAATTTGACAGTTGCTTCAATCCTTTTCTTCTTTAGCATAGTTCAAACGTATCGAGCAGAGAAGTGGTGAATCAAAAGCGCCTAATGAACAACGATCGATAGTTTCCGATAGTTTAAACAAATAACAAAAGAAGGGGTAAGGTTTTACATAAGCGCCCATTAGCAGCAGTAACTGGAATCGGGCTTTGCTAGAAATGAGAATTGTGTTGTTAGGATTCAAGGCGTTGAGGTGCTTAAGGGGTTCGAAGAAACGGTATGGGAGAACTCACTTGAGTACTACAACAGAAACAAATATCAGCGCGATTTTCTTTATTGTATTCAAACACAAAATCGTTATGCCCCTATACGAAACTGCAAATATTTATATTTTCATACACTTAATCGCATGTAAATATTAAGCTGAATAACCAATAAATTATGACATACACCCAGGGGAACCACATTTTAAAGAAGCCTAGACTTTAAATCTACTGAAAAGAGGGCAGAGCAAAAATTCTATATGTATTTGCATGCGCTCGTATGTCAAGTATTTCTGTAAATGCTTGCACATTTACGACTATGTAATAAAAAATATGAAACTAAGAACGAATTGCAGTGGATTTTATACGTAGCCTTTAGCAGTTAGTTCACGTACATAAGTAAATATGGATATCACAAATTAAATAAATATAGTACACAGGTACATACACACATACAAGTGTACATGAGACTTTGTACACAGCTGCTCTTTTCTCCATTCTTCTGTGCCTGCCTGCCTAATACTTACAAATATGCATTTATGCATACCATATACATAGTGGGATAGCGTTAATACCCTGCAGTTAACCTACCAGTTCTGAACTACTTTTCCACTAATTTGCTTTGCAACTGAAGTAGTCCTTTTTCCATCTCTTCTTAATGCTAGCACCTATTATTTTTAACATGGCGTTGTTCGAAATGTCAATTGTCAGCTTATGCATTCGTATTACACTAGTTACCGGACTGGTTCTTAATACACCCGAAAAGTACTAGTCTTATTTGTCGCGAAAATCACAGTTTCGGACTAGTAGGAGAAGTGAAAAAAAAATTTTAAACGAATGTGTCAAAAGTATTTTATTGTGCATCACCAGTTAACGAACTAGTCAGTCTATGCAACAGTCTTATACAAATTCACTTATCAGTTGCCGCTCTTACTCACAGATGACAGGAGTTAAATAAATAATTTTTTTTATACAAATTGTTTCTAGAGTAACAAAAAAGTTGGGTATACCTTCTATGCGCCTTTGTCTTATAACAATTTTTTAATAGAAAAATTTCTATTCGTCTATTAATTTTAATCGAAACAGTTTGCTTAAAATTATTTCAAAGCGTATTTTCAAATGACATATAAAAACAATAAACAACAAAACAAAACAGCAAACATCAAGAAAACTAATATATTTCTTTTACATACAACTGTAATTGGTAATCTTGTAACTAGTACACTTCTAGACACTCTAGAACTAGTACGATTTCTACCACCAAGTACCACTTCATGAACTAGAATGTTTGCGTAGTAGTTTGACTTGTGATTGCAGGTTATGCTATTACATATTTAGCCACATGTATCTGCTGCATAAGTGGATGTCCTGTGCTATTATCCCACACTCTGCTTATTGCATGTAAGTATAATTTTAATAAAGTCATTCATTTTGCGACAGGCAGGCTGCATCAAATATTTGCTTTTCGATTTAAATTCCTCAACTGACTGTCCATAACCAGCATAATTGTACGGAATTATGTGAGTACCCAGCTGGAAATTTTGGTGTTTGGAGAAGAGGTCTCGAAGTAACGGCATTTGAAATTTTCTCTTGGGCCACTCAGGACTACTTATAGTAGTGAGTAAATGGAATCACTGCAGAGCGATAGAATGAAAATTTGCAAAATCAGCCATCTAAAATGAAGTAAATCCATAAAATTTATTGATTTGAATGGAAAATCTAAGATTTTGAGTAATAAACTAAAATGAAAGACAAAAATCCAAATCCAAGAATTAGACTACCCTACGGTTTCTGACCTGCTATATCCGAATATAAACTCCCATTAGCCCCAGCAGGACACGTATAAAGAAATTCGTCAAATAGTTCTAACTTAGCTCTTCGAGACACTGTTGCGATATTTAAAAAACATTTTATTATTTTACATAACCTCAAATATAACTACCACTCTTCTTAACACATTTAAGGGGTTAGCTGCCTGTAAATGGCCATATTTTCCTTAATTTTCATTAAAATTATTAAAAATGAAGAAGTCAATATTTTTGTTTTAAAAATTGGCATACAGTTTATTTATATATATAAATATTAAAAATTTTTGTTTTTAATCATTTAAAATGGCGGATGTACACTCAATTCTTCAAGGAAGGTCGCAGCGGGGCTTTTCAATCGGCGGGCATTGTAGCATCGGTGTCAGTGACCTGAATACAAAAAACCAAAAATTTTTTTTTTATTAATTTCATAATTTCTATATGAATTAAACGAAAATGGAAAAAAAAATCGCGGAATAAAATATTAAAAAAAAAATGAATTTTGTGGCGAATTTGCTACTATTTTTGTTTTGAAAAAAAATATTTTTTCCTAGAGCTGTCCTACAGCGCTGCCGAGTTTAGGTTCGGAGATCAAAAACTCCAAAAGCCCGATATCAAGTATACATGACATGAATCCAATGAATTGTCCATATAGACGCTGCAATAAATAAAGTTTTCATAGATATAATGTCCTACTGGATATGCGCATATTAAAAAATTGTTACGCTCTATTTCCCTATGGTGTTAGAAAACTCCTCACCGCCTTCCCAGAGATTGACTACTCCAAATACCTAAATGGTAGGAGGAACATTTATAAATCCATTATCTCAATTGTCGTTTGTCGTTTTATAACATTTTATCATCATAATTTCATACACACACATACGTACACACCCACAAACCATAAAATGGCCAGCACAACTGTAATTTGCATACAACAAACTCTGTGACTCTATTGCTTTCAAGCTACAGGCACTTACTCACTGCTCCTCACTCATTGCCTCTCAGTTCCACCCACTATCCCCGTTTGACACCAGAGTGCTGTACTGTGATCTATGTGTATTTGCAGAACGATTGAAGGAATGAAGATGAGAGAGTGTACACTTTGGCTATAGGCATAGCTCTACGGTTGGTCCAATACACACACACACACATCCTTCTGTTGTTTACTTTGTATTTGACGCCTAATACACAATGCAAAATTGCAATGCAAATACACAGTGCTTTGTGGTTGGCCGAATGAGACTTGCGGATTTTCTCGATTTGCTATGAAGCGTAGTAGGGGTAAAAATCTTTATACATAGATATGTATGTTTGCATGTATTTGCATATAAAATTATGCGGACTAAGGCTGATTTAATGTGAAATAATTTGCAAATATTTAAGTGCTATGATGTAAAAAATTCGCCAAACGTAATATGAAAAAAAAAATACTTTTATTTAAATTTATAAATAAATAGAAGGTAGTGTAAATAAGTTGATTAAACAGAAAAGCGTTAGTACGCGTAAACCCACTCGGTCAACGGTTAAATAATGCAAAAACCAAATATTTGCAAAGAAATCAGTTTCACCATTCCCTATAAGTCACTGCACAAAGCCACCCGGCAATGCACATACATATGTATACCTATATGCAATTTCTTTTGTCAAAAACGATATTGACACAAAACAAAAATTTAATTTAGACACTGAAATATAACAAAGGCAGAAAAATAGTAGTCGGTTTCACCTGACTTTTGTTAAATTTTTTTTTAACAATTTTACGTGCCTGCAACTAATAAATGGCACAGACACACACATCTTTGTAGGTACATGCGAGTATCACCTATCATTTGGAATACAATCACGCAATAACGCGCATAATTTTTCCACGAAAATTCCCACTACCTTTATTATTATTCCATTAAGGCAATTGATATGCATTTATGCGATGCGCAGTTCCCGTACGTGATATTGTTTCATTGCATATGTGACTGTGAGATTTTTTGTGCAAAATTCTCATAATAATTTAAGACTCGTTTTAGTTTTTTTAAGATGCATACATTACGTTTTTCACACATAACATGCAGCCTGTCACACAATCCCCTGTACAGTTATTTACTATAATTATCTATTTCATGTGTATGTATGTGTGCATGTTGTGGCCTGACCTATTGAACTATATTGTTTTGCCAAATGCATGCATTGGCAGCATAAAATATTAAATTTATAATGAAAGAAAAGTAAAAGAAAATGTATGAAAAGAGAGCTGCACGAAAGTTCCGAAATAATAAGCAAATCATTACAGCAATGCACTGGTACGTGTGTGTATCCATGCATCGCCGGTAGAATGAGAAGTGAGATCTTACAAGGGGAAATATAAAAGAGTACCAATACTACTAAAATTTGTTGTAAGCCCTGGTCTAGTATTTTTTTCTTACAAACTAGTTTCACTATTATACTCATATAACTATTAAAGAAGTAAATAAATAAAACAAAAAAAATGTTGAATCCGTACTCCCTTAGTACTCTTTAAGGGGCAATGGAGATATTCCAGAGCTAGAAACAAACGAGCACGCCCTTCGGAACAATTTTCAACATAAAATGAGACCAATTGTTTATGTACTCACTCATACTAATTAGAAGAGAAAGGAATATATCTTTGAGATCTCTCAAAGTGAGAGACAAAAGAGTACTCCTTTTGATCAAGAATAATGGATTACAAGATTCCAAAATCTGTGAGAGTATTTTTGGCTGTGACGTGTATAAGTGGGCAGACATGAAAGGAAACGACGTAGTATAATAATTTTGCTCCTTAATAGCAATGAAAATGAAAATAAATCACAACTAATTACGCCAGGTCTGTAGCAAATAATTCTAATTAATTCTTCATTTATATTTTTGATATTGTAGTGAGGCTTTATAGTGGTAAAAGGAAGAATTTTTCGAAGATTCTTAAGTCGAAATCCTTTGAGAGATTCTCAGTTATTTTTGAATGATCGATCAAAATATTCTCAAAACATCACCTAATAGCGTCTTAACTGTAGATAAATCAGAAAAAAAAAATATATAAAAATATTAATTTATGTAAAGAAGCAGGGAAAGCAAGGTTGTCTTAACTCAAAAAACGAAATAAAGAAATCAAATGTCTTGGCTACGTACCATCAGAGAGCCGAAAGGAAGAAAGATTGGACAGTTGGTTGAAGCAGCACGAAGAGGGATAAATACCATAATACAATATAAAATAATATTAAATATTTTATAAAGTAAAATGAATTTTTTGAAATTTAAATTTTGTAAAATGAAATTAATTTATTATTACTATGGTTGCCTACATTCCGTATCAAGAAGAAGAAAATGTTGAGCAAAACGGCTTGGAAGTTTGAAAATTTTCAATTTCTACGCCTCCCAAGTAGAAGTAAAGCCATATTTTCATCTAACGAGATTCTGTTAACAGATATCTCCATGAATTTTTTACACAGCATAAGAGAAGAGAAAAGCGTGATCATTTCTGCATACTCATCTAAAATATATATTTTTTTTGGATAATGACACTGTTGAAGTAAATCTCGATCATAACGTTAAATTTTTAAAGTGAAACTTCTTAGGCGTCGATAGACGAGCGAGAGTGGAGAGTAAAATTTCAAGGCCATGCAATGTTTTGGACCTTTACGTTCCGCGAGAGAGAAAAAAGGTATAGCGCGGTAGAAAAGGAGAGAGAGAGCTATACCTCATATATATCTTAGATACACTTTAAGCTATTTTTCCCGAGGTTTTCCTTGTGGTTGCTAATTCCTAGTGAGAAATAACACTGCCTACTTTTTGGCGCTTGTTTGTTGATGCAAACTTGTAGGAAATATATTTTTGGTGCCTACCTTTTGGCGTTATATTTACTTGGTGCCTACTGTTTGGAGCGTTTTTTGGTCCCAATTTTTTCGCTTTTTTTGTTTTTTGCTTATTTCCCTTTCCTGGCTAGTGCTTGTGCGTATTATAAAGTGCTATTCATTCCGGCGTTGGATTTATTGCTATTGCCTTGTCGTAATTTGTGCCGTTGCTGCGGTCCCGGAATCGCTGCGTTTGTGCGGGTGATAAACGCTCAGGGTAGTGCGCGTTGTTGCCACTGTTTGTGTTCGGCGGTTACCTACACCGGTCGACCCTTCTCCGTTTTTTGTAAATTTTGTCTATTTGTGTTCTCTGCAAATGTTGTGAATTTATTTAGATATATACTCTTTCTCTCTCTCTCTTTCTCTCATTCTCTCTCGAGTCTCTTCCTCTTTCTTTGTCTGCATTGAAAGTTTCACTTCTGTTATGTGTACTACGCTACACGCTCTTTTTGTTTTCAATTATGTAAACAGGCATTAGACGCTTTGAAAATGGTCGTTTTGACTAAACATCAAAAAATCAAGTTTAGCAATGAAAAATGGGAAAGTAAGAGAAATGTATATATTTATGACCAAAAAATCAAAATACAAACAAGGTGGCGCAAAATTAATCATCGAATATTTTTTTGCTCGAAAAACTTTTTAGAAAATAAAAAAAACAAGATTTTGAGGATGGAACTATTTATTTTGAGCTTTACGCGCTCCATTGGTTCTGTCTGGTCTGCTTGAGTACTGCAGCTCTTAAGTTCACAAGTGCCAAATATGACTGACATACGACCCCATTTGCAAAAATTATAAATCTTCCGACAGGATGATTAATTTTGCGCCGCCTTGTACATTGAAAAATAAATACAAAAAAATGTTTAATTGGTTTCACATTTTTGCACAAAATGCAAGGAAGTTGTTGATGTGATTTTAAATGCAAACAAAAATAATTAAATTTGTTTTAACGTAACCTCTCCGGAAATGGGCAGGGAGCGAAATACAAGTACTTAGACACATAGATAAGTGGCAGTAACATTTTTAGTTCAATATTTGCCAAATTTCTCTTACCATTAGAAATATGCGCCTTGATGTTATACAACAGATGGAGAGACTCACATTTAAAGATTTGCCGCTGTCTGCCTCTCATTTGATACTTCACCATTGCATGGAAAGAAAAAAGCTGCTTATTGGGAATTGATTTATAATGGAAATAATGAAAATTTTTTTGTCAATTAAAAAAAAATTAGCAGAGTTTCGTTCCGGGTGCTGCTACGTTTCATTAAATTTTCCTTAAAAACTTATGCGTATCCATTTTTGATTTAAGCTACCAAAATTACTAATAAAGTCAAACCACAAACCACAAAAAAACCACGTTTTTTCAAAATTTCACTAAACAAATGTACGAGTATGTAATTATTCATGTCTCATTAAAATAGTTATAAAATACCAAACACTGATCAGATTGGTGACCGTCCCTTGTCACTGTTGGTGTGACCGGTAATGCGCACGCACGTCTGCATGTCAATGAGTGGAAGTGGAACTAAGATAAATGAAAAATAGATAAGTGAAAAAAAGAGTAAATAAATAGCATTGCAAAAAAATTTGCCGAAGGCTACATCAAAATTGTATAAAAAACACAATTAACAATAGGTTGGCGCTCAATTAGCATAAGAATTGTCACTTAACGCTGCTTTTTTTTGGAGCGCAGGTGTTGAACAACATTTATTGGTAACAGTATCCACTTCGCGTTTTATTGCGGGTATTCCCACCCCATTTTAGGCTATGCATTACACTCGTTTAGTTTTCATGGCTGTGGATAATACATAATTTCATTGGTTTTTCTACTTGGCGGAGCTTCCAATTTTGCACAGGGTTGCGCGAAGCAAAGCAAAGCACAGCTACATTACAAAATAATCGCAAGTTTTTGGCTGATTCGCATGCTAATTAAGCGCGTTTCGCAAAATACAACTTAAAATTAAATAAAATTAGCACGTGCACAAATGCTTCAGCTAGAAAGTTTGTGCGTTG